>PITA01032888.1:0-13419 GCA_004023965.1 Spilogale gracilis
TCCCCTCTCCCTCCCCTCCTCCCTGGCTCTCCCTCTCAGTCTCCAGCTTCTCTCTCTCTCTCTGTCTCTCTCTCTCTGTCGGGCGGAGTCGCCCACCACCGCCAGCCCAGGGCTAGGGGGACCTGCTCCAGGCTGCAGCTGCAGGTAAGGAACCCTTGTTCGGTGGCGTGGTGTGGGGGAAGGATGATGTTGCCCCAGGCGGGTAGAGGGGGACATTTGAGGAGCCAGGAGCCGCTTTTCCCTGAGCTCGTTTATGGAGGTTGAGGGGCTGCATATCCTGGATGGGGATACCAGGTCCCTTCTGTGGGTTGGGGCGCCACCAGCAGCCAACATCCTCAGCCCCTCCTGTGTTCCAGGGAGCATGGCCGGCTGGGGAGAGGGTGCCTCTTGGACACTTGAGGGGGAGAGAACACCCCAGCCCGTCTGGGGCAGCCCCCCTTCTCTCCCACCACCCCCGCCTTCCTGCATCTGGGTCTCATCTTTCTGTCTCTCCACATCTATCGGGGGTCCTGTCCTGCAGAGTCTGTGCCTCTCTGTCCCTTTCCCTGTGAACCTGTCTCTCAGTCCCTCACTCTTGCCTCTGTCCCTCTGGTTCCTTCTGTGCCCGGGTCTGTTCTATGTCTTTTCGAGGTTCTATCTCTAAGTCCTTGGCTTCTTTCTGCCTTCCTCTTGCCATCTGTATGTGTTGTGTCTCTGTCTCTCCCATCTCTCGTCTCCTGTATCTCTGTCTCTCCTGTCTCTGTGGGTGTCTCCCTCTCTCTTCCCTGCTCCTCTCCCTCCTTCTGTCCATCTCCATCTGTAGGTATGTCTCTGTTTCTGTCTCTCTCTTCCCTGGTAGCTGGTTAACTCCCCTCCTACACACCTTTGTCCCCGCCCCTGGCAAAGGGGAGACCTGGAGGAAGAAGATTCCTCCCTGCAGAGAGGGGTCCCCCCAGAAGGCTTGGAGTCCCCTAAACTCTCCCTTCTTCAGCCGAGCTCCCGCCCATCCTTCCTGCTGGCTCGTGCCCCATCCCTCCCGGAGGACAGAGCACCTCTCCTCTCCCTTGCTGTGTATCTGGCATTCTGAGACCAGTCCTTTCAGTCTACCCTATACCCTTTGTGGTGAAGACCGCACCTGTCCTCCGATCTTGCTTCCCCATTCCTCTTCATAGAGACTGGACTGGTCCTTCCTACAGTCTGACTATGCCTCTTTCGCCATCTGTCCATTCCTTGCTTCACTTGTCTGTTCCATACTCCAGGCATAGCACCAGGTACCCGGGTGGGTCAGGCTGGTCCTTTCTGCAGCCTTACTGCCATCCCTCCCAGCCTTAGATCTGTCTCTCGGTGGGGGTGACTCTCCAAAGCTACTCCACCATCCCTTAGGGGCTCCAAGAGGGCCCCTGTGAGTCTGGCAGTCCTTGGCCAGTATATCTTCTTCTTACCTGGGGTAATGGGACCCCAGAGAAGCTGGGTGAGAGTGGGTGACCAGGGGAGAGGTGTGATCCTACCCAGTAGCCCCGGCCATGATGGGGTGAGGTCCTCAAGTATCCACGTAGGGCCCAGCTGGGTTCAGGAGATCACCAGCCTAGGAGTCCTATGCCTTGAGTTTCCATCTTCCCCTTTCCCTGATTTGAAGCTGTTTCACCTGGCCATGCTTTTCCCCCTTCCAGACCTCAGTTTACCCACGAGCGTGTCATAGCACTGAGACCATGTTTGACTTCCCCCCACCCCAGGCTGGAACATGGTGTGGTGCTGGGAGAGCCTGGCTTACCCCCGGAGCAGTAAGTGGGTGTATTTAGAAGCCCGAGTCCCCACCTCGAAACCCCTACAAGGAGTGGCGGGCAAACCCTGCTCCCATCAGATCATAACCAGGAAGTGTCACCTCCCTCCCAAGGTGAGGTGAGGGACTGTACGTGAAGGAGGGAGGAGGTTCCACCTACCATTCCAGACTAGACTCCCCCTGCCCTTCAACCTGCAGTCCCACTCTAGGTAAGAGGTCTCCGAGACCCTGAGAGGCATGGGAGGCGCACCGGGGTGCTCACCACTGGCCCAGCTGGCCACCTGCCCACGAGGGTGGGGAGAAAGGGAAAGATGCCACCATCTGCCTTCCAGACTCCTACCCTGGCCTCAACCTGATCCCTTTGCCCCAGGATTCTAAACCCAGATTAGGTTTCACGGCTGCTGGTGGACAGAGAGAGGCAGAGGAAACCCAGCTGTCCCCAGCGACAGGGCTCCGAGCTCTTGGTCCTTCATTTCACAAATATTTATCTCTGTGCTTTCTCTGTCTGACCCCTCCTCCCCTAAGGCCTAAGTGAGAGAAAACCAGGTTTTGCAGGAAAAGGGATTGAGCCAGGCTGCTTTGCCTGGCCCCTGAGCAAGGAGAGTGGGCGTGAACACATGCTTTGCCAGACTCTGGTCTCCCTTGAGGACTGCAGCTGGAGGGATGGGTGATTGGACTTGAGGGGGCACTTGAGGCTGTGGCTCTCCCATGACAGAGGGAGTTTGATGCTCCAGATGAATTCTTGACTCCCAGGTGGCCCTTTTTACTCCTGAAAGCCGGGGAGAAGGGAGGGAGAAGAGAGCACGAGTCTTTGCTTTGGATCCTGGTGGGTTTGTAATTATGCCTAAGTTGTTGCTAATTAGGGGGCTGCTAATTGGATGTATCATTAGGGGCCTTGCTGAGGGGGCTAATTGTGTGGTGGCCCTTTAAGAATCCCCCTCTCCCCACCCACCCACCCACACACACACACACACACACTCTTCAGGGAAGTTCTGCCAACATTCTGCCTCCCTCCCCCAGGAGCCAGCTCTCTGCCCATGAGTACGTGGGCGTGTTTTGGGGGCAGGCTGTGGGTTAGATTCAGAAAGAACTTTCAGACAGAAATGCAAGTTACCGGGAGAACTGAGGCACTGGCCAAGACAGGGATCAGGGAGGAGCGGGCTCGGAGGACCCCTCCTTCTTCTCTCGTTCCCTTTTTTTTTTTTTTTTTTGTAATGGGCTACTGAGTTACCAAGGCAATACAAGAGTGGGGCAGAGGAACTGGGAGTTCAGGCCACTCTTGGAGAGAGAAATAGAACCAGAGTTGGTGCTGGAGGCTTTGAACGAGCTTTTGACCTCTGAGCTTTGGCCCTCTCCATCGAGGAACCAGCTAGGGACTCCCTAAAGTGTGTGGGGGGGTCATTTTGGAGAGCTCAAGAAGGCGAAGTCTGAGTGGAGAACTGGAGAAGAGAGTGTCAAGAAGAGCATCCCAGGAGGGGGGAACAGCAGGTGCACAGGCCCTGAGGCCAGAACTTGTCTAGTATGTGAGGAACTTCAAGGTGGCTGGGGCCAAGCGAGCAAGAGTGACAGGGGGAGAGATGAAGCCAGAGAGGGAATGAGAGAGGAAGATCATGTGACACCTTATAAGCCAGGGCAAGGGCTGTGGTACTCTGGCTGAGACTGAGTTAGGAGCCATGGACGGTTCTGAGAAGAAGGAGGAAGGAGGTGAACTGACTTGCATTTTTTGGAGTTTTTTTTTTTTAATATTTATTTGAGAGAGAGAGAGAGAGAGAGCATGAGCTGGGGGAAGGGCAGAGGGAGAGGGAGAAGCAGACTCCTTGCTGAGCACAGAGCCCAATACAGCGCTCCAATCCCAGGACCCTGAGACCGTGACCTGAGCCAAAGACAGACACCCAAATGAGCCTCCCAGGTGCCCCTGGTTTGTGTTTTTAAAGGGAACTGAGGCAAGACATAGAAATTGCCATGCAAACCCACGATCACAGGCTGGAGGAGAAGTATTGAAGCCACAGAGATTCCACAACCCACAAATGAGACCAAAAGCCCAACACGGGACGTCATGTCACAACCGCTGAAGACCCAGGCACCTCATAGAGACCTGGGGGCTACTGGAGAAAGATACCTGCCACCATTTCAGGGAAAGATGTGAGTGGGAGGCCGTCCAGCAGCCCCTCCCCACCCCCACTCAGACAGACAGAAATCCCAGACCCTGAGCAGGAGCCCTCTGAGAGCCAAGTTGGAAATGATTAGACTTACCTAGTGAATTAAGGGCCTCCAGCCCCTTGCCTCACCCACTAAATTATTCAGTCTCTGTTCTTCGAGGCCTGGCTTCGTTCCTCCCCCATCTGTGGGATTTGTCTGTGTGGCTGGCGGGCCAGCAGCCTGTTCCCTTTCCAGGGCCCTATAACATCCCTCGGTATGAGTGCTCCATGCTGGGCTTCTCCATATACTGCTGCGAGGCATCTGGCTTGTTTCAACACGGGAGCTGTTAGACATTCTCGGATGTGTCTTTTGGCAGACACAGGACCTCGGGCTCCCGGGTGCCTACATACCTGGGAGTGGGACAACTGAGTCCTAGGACATGGGATGTTCATCTGTAGTTCCCTGAAGTGGGACTCCTCCAGCAGCGTGTGACTCTCCTCTGTCTTTATCTCTCTCTCGGTCTCTGTCTGGCCCTGTCTCTCTGCGTCTCCTATCGGCCCTCTGCTTGTCCCCCATGCTGTACCCTCAACAAGCCTTGGGTCCGTGCCCCTCACCCACACTTCTTCCTCCTCTCCCACAGGACCCAACACCCTCCATGGCTCCCCTGGCCTTAGTGGGGTTTGCACTCCTCCTGGGGACGCCCCCCTGCTCCGCTGCAGCCACCCCAACCCCCTCCCTGCCGCCTCCCCTGGCCAACGACAGTGATATCAGTACAGGGAGCTGCCAGGGCTCCAACCGCTGCCAGCCGGGGGTCTTGCTGCCCGTTTGGGAACCCAATGACCCGTCACTGGGTGACAAGGCAGCGCGAGCTGTGGTCTACTTTGTGGCCATGGTTTATATGTTCCTGGGCGTATCTATCATCGCTGATCGCTTCATGGCGTCCATTGAGGTCATCACGTCAAAGGAAAAGGAGATCACCATCACCAAGGCCAACGGTGAGACCAGCGTGGGTACCGTCCGCATCTGGAACGAGACAGTGTCCAACCTCACGCTCATGGCCCTGGGCTCCTCAGCCCCTGAGATCCTGCTGTCTGTCATCGAGGTCTGCGGCCACAACTTCCAGGCAGGTGAGCTGGGCCCAGGCACCATTGTGGGCAGTGCTGCCTTCAACATGTTTGTGGTCATCGCTGTGTGCATCTATGTCATCCCGGCCGGCGAGAGCCGCAAGATCAAGCACTTGAGAGTCTTCTTTGTCACTGCCTCTTGGAGTATCTTTGCCTACGTCTGGCTTTACCTCATCCTGGCCGTCTTCTCCCCGGGTGTGGTGCAGGTGAGCAAGGACCCACGGACACCTCTTTTGTGCATGTATGGCTGCAAAATCCAGAAGGATGGCTCTGGGCTTGGAGACTTGATTCATATATTTGCAGAAATGCATGCTCACATCTGGGAGGGCCGCCAGGTATGGTTGTGCAGGTCGCACACTGCACCAGGGCATTGGGCTAGAGAAAGCAAGTTGGGACTGGAGTCCATTGAGTGTGCCCAAGCCATGTCTGGATGGCTCTGCAGGCCCTGGAAAGGGATCATCCACCCAGAGGGGGGTGACATTTTGCAATACCCCTCTGGAAAGGACCCATTTTAGCTCTCACTTTGGTGCGGTATATGTTAACAGAGCCCCTGTGATCTGTGTAATGCATACTGCACGCAGTTCATGGTCTAGCCAGGTATTTGCCAGGGATGTTCACATGTTTTCTTATCCTCCCTGTCTTTTGCATAATTTATTCCCAGCTTTATAATAAGACCACCTCTATTTGCATAATCATGCCACAGTTGCATAATCCAGCCTTGTGTTTTCTGACAGAGCTAATCACCTTGGGTAACTTGGTACAATTTGCATAATGTATCCATGGGCCTGCACAGATGTAGGCCCACGTCTGCATAAACTAGCTCTGCATTTGCCAGCTATACAAGTATGATTCGCATAATTCATTCATTATTCATAATTAATTTCTGATTGTCGGATAATTTATGCCACATCATTGTAATTTACACGCAATCCAAGCCATTGTAGGTATAAGCCCAATCCACTGCAAAGGCCACTTTGCATAATTTACTCCAACAGTGAGACAAAATTCAGCCCCACTGCTCCATAATTTACACCCACATTCCCATAATCGTTTGCCTCTCGTTCATCGAGTATCTTAGTCTTCCTTTAAAACATGTGCCTAATTCATTTCCCACAACCCCAGGACTGCGGTCTACATTTGCATAATTTATTTATGGGCCTGGCCTAATTCGTTCACACATATGCATAATTTTTTTTTAAAGATTTTATTTATTTATTTGACAGGGAGAGATCACAAGTAGGCAGAGAGGCAGGCAGAGAGAGAGGAGGAAGCAGGCTCCCTGCCAAGCAGAGAGCCCGATGCGGGCCTTGATCCCAGGACCCTGAGATCATGATCTGAGCCGAAGGCAGAGGCTTTAACCCACTGAGCCACCCAGGCGCCCCACATATGCATAATTTATTTGAGGCTAACCCAGAATTCTTTCACTCATGTGTATAATCTCTCCTCACATATCTATCCAGTTCTGCCAATTCTCGTCTCTTTCCAGGAGGGAGCTGAAATTAGAAGTATAAAAATTCTTGGCAGATGATGTAAAGGCAGAAGGGGGGGCCAGAAACCACAGGTGAGCTAAGGGGGATATGGTAGCACCAGGAGAAACGGATGAGAGTGGGAGAGAGACATTTACTGCAGTTGAATAACAACTGCAATGCCGAGTCTCCTGGCGGCCATGGTGAAAAGTATAGAAAGTTGTGTCACAGGGTTCTCATGCACTATTAAAAAGGGTGGTACACTGACTTAGGTTTTCAAAATGGTCTTTGATGAGGACTCACAGCAAAACTATGAAGAGAATTTAAGACACCATGAGCAACAGGTGGGTAGGGATAGGGTGGAGGAGAGAGAGTCCCCCTGAGAAGGAGCCAGGCTCAGACTCGGAAATTGGTGCAAATGCCACAGCTCTAGGTGGTAGAAATTGCCATGGGGGATCCCTTCGGGAGTAACGTGGAGGCCAGAATTATGGGATATTTTCATGAAGTAATAGAAGGAAATGGCATGAGACCAAGATGGTCTCCTCAACACAGTGAACTGGGGCAGTGAGATGGGTCTGGCTCTGGATTTTCTCCCAAAGTGCTGTGTGATCTCAGGCAAAGACCCTTTCTGGGTCTCAGTTTTCATATCTGAGCCATGGAAGGGGTTAGACAGGTCCTAGGTTCTTGTCCTTTCATACCCAGTGCTCTCTTTTCTGAGCAGATGCATTGTTACCTCCCTTTACTCTGACGTGAAATTCTTAGATGGTAAGGGAGAGCCCTTCTACCCCAGTAGTCTGGTGTGTGTACCCTGGTCCCAGACACGCTGGGTCCAAGCCCTACTTCTGCTGCTTCCCAGCTATTCCTTGGGAAAGTTCCTCACCTTGTCTGTGCCTCAGTTTCCTCACCTGTCACCTGGGTGTCATCATAGCACTGACTCCAGAGGGCAGTGTGGGGATCAAATAAATTACACGGGGAAGGGCTGAGAACAGCAAGCCTAGAACAGAGTAAACGTGAGCGATTCCTTCCGTTAATGAACTTGCCTGTGCTGTTGGCTTTCCACAGTCCGTATAATGGCAAGACTGTGATATAAAGGAAAGCAATCTCTGATAGAACAATGTGTGTCTCCATATGTAAATCCTTCAGCAGGGCTACATTAAAAGTCGTGGTGTGGGTACCAGATGCTAGCACCTACTTTGGAACAAGTTTGGGTTTAAGAGAAAGAAAGAGATCAGGAAATGTTCCATGCAAGAAGCTGAGCAGAGGAGTGGGTAGCTACAAGATTAAAAATAAGTCTATTCAAAATAAATTAGAGCATCAGGGAAATACTTCATATACATTTAACAGAGCAGAGTTCTAGCAATTCTTAGAAGCAGGTTTTTCACCACCGTGGATGTCCAGCAGGAGGTTCTGAGATCAGGCAGGACGTGGGACAATTCTGTATCATGTGCGCCTGCCCCATGAGTCGCTGGACCAGATCTCCCACCCCAATCATGGTGGAAGCCCACAAAGGACCCTAGACTGGAGACACCCCCGATGGGGGGTGTTCCTGTCCACTGAAGCTGTCTCACTTTTCTCCCAGGGTGGGGGAATCCATATTCCCATTCACACTGCGTGCCCTGGAAGGAAGATGTGAGTCTCCTAGAATCGCCTTTTATTTACCGGTGGGAGAAAAGCAAATCTTAGGGGTTGGAGATGGTCTTCTGATTATGGGATAATTCCGCACTGTAGCTACAGTGACCAGAGCGATGAACCCAAGGCCAGAGTTCATTTTACAGCTCGCGTAGAAAATTCAGCTTCTTTTCACAGACCTGCCTGGTGGCTTTGTGAGGCTCTGTTTCCAAGCCCTACCCTTCTTTCTGAGCCACCAGTAAACACAGCAACAAGAGGGTGTGGGGATTGGATCTGAAAAGATATTTTCCCTTCCAGGCCCATTTTTTTTTTTTAAAGCTTTTATTTATTTGACAGAGAGAAACACAGCCAGAGAGGGAACACAAGCAGGGGGAATGAGAGGGGGAGAAGCAGGCTTCCTGCCGAGCAGGGAGCCCGATATGGGACTTGATCCCCGGTCTCCAGGATCATGACCTGAGCCAAAGGCAGTCGCTTAACCAACTGAGCCACCCAGGCACCCCCAGGCCCATTTTAAAGACACCTCTGGGGGCCCTCTGATGGTAAATAATCTTTAATGGTGTCCTTCTTATCTTGAATGAGAAAGGTAACCACTTGCAGACTGAGTCCTGGACCTCAGTGAGCACCGGTATATTGG
The DNA here is from genome assembly GCA_004023965.1 of Spilogale gracilis. Taxonomy (NCBI): domain Eukaryota; kingdom Metazoa; phylum Chordata; class Mammalia; order Carnivora; family Mephitidae; genus Spilogale; species Spilogale gracilis. The sequence continues at coordinate 8,752 of PITA01032888.1, forward strand.
AAATGTTAATTTCACATTTTGAGTCTTTTCCATGTGTCAGGAACCGACAGTGCTAACTGTTAGATGTACATGAGCTCATTCAGTCTTGGGGATGCACCCATCTTACAGGCAAGAGGCTGAGCCAGACCTCTCTTTTCTAGAACCAGGATCTGAATTCAGCCTTGCCTTGTCTCTCTGGGGAGGTAGCATGTAGACATGGGAACTTGCTGTATGAGGCTGTGAGAGGAGCCAAACTTTTGCCTCTTTTAGAGTCAAAGTCTGGTCCCTAAGGGCCAGCTTCTAAGGAAAGAGAGTCTGGCAAAGACTGTAGTCACTGGTCAGGGGAGGGAGGTGGAGGAGGGGAAGGGAAGAGAGTGAGGGTGGAGAATCAGGGAGCTTTAGTAAGAGGTTGAGCAGAGAGTGGGTCCTGGGTGATGGGTGGTGTTTGGACAAGTCAGGACATCCCAGGTGAGGAGGGGTGGAAGGGAAATGGAGGAGGGAAAAAAAGACAGAGGGAGAGAGAGGCAGGAAGGGACATAGACTCTGCCCCTTGAAGGGGGCTGAGACCACGGGGTGGGGACCTGTCTGTCACCTAGTGGCGGCTCAGGATAGCTGGGTTCCAGTCACTGGGGCAGGTGGGCGTGTTTCTCAGCGTGATAAAAGGCGGATGGATGGATGGATGGTGGGTGGGTGGGTGGATGGATGGATGAGTGGATGGTGAGCGGATGGGGGCATGCATGCATGCATCAGACCAGGAAAGAGGCGGAGGGAGGGGGAGAGAAACTGCAAAGAATCTCACAAGGGAGAGAGATGGGTATCTACAAAAGATATAAAAGGAGGGCAAGGAGATAGAGACAAGACGGAGAGGAAAAGAGATTCAAAAACCGACCGGCACCAAATGGGACGGAGGCAGGGAGAGAAAGACAACGACCTGGACAGAGAGATGGGAGAGGTAGAGTCGAGCGGACACCAGAGGGAAGTAGAGTGGGGACGAAGCGGGGCAGGGAACGGGATGCGTGGAGACGTGGGACGAGGGGCGGAGGGGACGCCCGGGGACCACGGGGCTGCGTCCCGCAGGAGAGGCGCGGGGGACGGCGAGCGCGCCCCCTGGCGGCACGGCGGTCCTGACCCGCGCGGCCACCCGCAGGTGTGGGAGGCGCTGCTGACCCTCGTGTTCTTCCCGGTGTGCGTGGTGTTCGCCTGGATGGCCGACAAGCGGCTGCTCTTCTACAAGTACGTGTACAAGCGCTACCGCACCGACCCGCGCAGCGGCATCATCATCGGCGCCGAAGGCGACCCCCCCAAGAGCATCGAGCTGGACGGCACGTTCGTGGGCGCCGAGGTACCGGGCGAGGTGGGCGGCCTGGGCCCGAGCCCCGCCGAGGCCCGCGAGCTGGACGCCAGCCGCCGCGAGGTCATCCAGATCCTCAAGGACCTCAAGCAGAAGCACCCCGACAAGGACCTGGAGCAGCTGGTGGGCATTGCCAACTACTACGCGCTCCTGCACCAGCAGAAGAGCCGCGCCTTCTACCGCATCCAGGCCACGCGGCTGATGACCGGCGCAGGCAACGTGCTGCGGCGACACGCGGTGGACGCGTCGCGCAGGGCCTCCCCAGCCGAGGGCCCCGGCGAGGACGAGGACGATGGCGCCAGCCGCATCTTCTTCGAGCCCAGCCTCTACCACTGCCTAGAGAACTGTGGCTCGGTGCTGCTGTCCGTCACCTGCCAAGGCGGGGAGGGCAACAGCACGTTCTACGTGGACTACCGCACCGAGGACGGCTCCGCCAAGGCCGGCTCCGACTACGAGTACAGGTGGGTTGACTGCTCGCGCGACGGAGGTTCCGCGGTCCCGCGGCCTCCGCGCTCGCCTGGCTCAGGGCTGCCTCCAGCGCGCGCCCATCCTTACCTTGCCTCCGTGAGCGGACACGAGGCTTTCATTTATGATTCACTCATTCATTCGCCACTGAGAGCCTTCTTTGTACCGCACGCTCTTCTAGTCGTTTGCCGGATCTCACGGCTGTCCCGTCTCCCAGGTGTACTAGCTACCTGTGGGTTCTTGTGCTTGACGTTGCCCTGTGTTCATGATTACAGTTCCATTATATGTAGTGTTACCTGGTAGGACAAGTCCCCTCCCTCCCCCGCGCGCGCGTGCGCGTGCACGCACACACACAGCATGACTAAAGTAAAAATGTTTGTTGAGACCCTACTGTATACCTGGGGGTATACCATGGTGAACAAGACGGCTAAGGTCACTACCCTCAAGTTGCAATAAAATAATGCACTATTAAATAGATTTAAAATGTCAAGTAATGATAAGTGCTAAGTGGGGATATTAAATAGGATAAGAGGGGAGAGGCAGTACTCAAATTATCTCTAGGTTTTCCATGGCACCCTAAAGAAGGCTCCCCACCTTTGCACCCTCCTGTGTTTCTCTGTCCCCCCATGCCTCTCCTCACCTCTCTTTGAGCAGACCTGTGATCGTCCCTTCTTCAGCAATTCTTACTGAGCACCTACTATGTGCCGGGTACTACCTTTAGAACACAGGACAGTAGGGGTGCCTGGGTGGCTCCGTGGGTTAAGGATGGGACTCTTGATTTTGGCTCAGGTCATGGTCAGGGTCGTGAAATAGAGCCCTGTCTGTCTGGGCACTGCTTGTGGAGTCTGGTTAAGATTCTCCCTCTCCTTCTGCCCCTCCCCCCTAAAAAACCAACACAGAAGAGTAAACAAGATAACTTCTCTGTCCTTGTGTGACCCACAAAATTTATTTGTTTGTAGTTCTTCTGCCCATACCACACTCTTTCAAGAACGACAGCTTTATAGTATAGTTTGTTGACCGATGTGCAGTCTGTCACAATTCCTTATAATAATACCAACATTTACCACGGGTCTACTATGTGCCAGAAACGGATCTGGGCCTTGAAGACCAGCAGTGAATTAAACACGTCAAGTCTCTGCCCAAACACAGCTGACATTCTCGTGGGAAAGATGGGCCATCAGGGAGTAGACACTGAAGACAGAAAAATGTCAGCTGTGAAGAAATTAAAGCAGAGGATGGGAGAGAGTGTTGGTGACTGAGCTTCTCCCCAATTCCACCTGCCAAGTAGTCTGCCATACCTCCCCTTTTTTTTTTAAGATTTTATTTATTTATTTGACAGAGATCACAAACAGGCAGAGAGGCAGGCAGAGAGAGAGGAGGAAGCAGGCTCCCTGCTGAGCAGAGAGCCCGACTCAGTCCCAGGACCCTGAGATGATGACCTGAGCCGAAGGCAGAGGCTAAACCCTCTGAGCCACCCAGGCGCCCATGCCATACCTCCCTTTCATCCTCTTTCTGGAATAAAGCTGAGGCGGACTTCATCACAGATCTACGGTTCTGTTCGCCGGGAGCCAGTCCCTTTAACTCTTCTCTCCCTGGGGCCGAGTTTCTGGGTTTCACAAATCCTTAGCTCCACCACTCTGGCCTAGCAAAGACCATCAATAACCCAGCCCCCCCCCACCCTCTGCCCCAATCACATCTTCTTATCTTTTGACTGCTTTGGACATTTGTAAGTCATTCCCTCCACCTCGGATCAGTCCAAGATCCTTTGATCTGCCCATCCCCATTCATTTCTCCTACCCTCTCGCCATCCCTGCCCCCATTCTGCTTCCCCTGAGTGGGGCTCAGTATGTTTTATCATCCTGTAATGTGGGATCCCTTTGCTCACCCATGACTTACCCCCTCCGTCCTCTCCATCACATCTCACATCTCACAGCCTCCTTCAAATGAAGAAAAAGCATTCACCATACTGGGGTCTGCCTTCATTCAACCTCTTTATGCTTCCACTCCTACCACACCCCTAGTCTGCAACTACCCCTACCAAAGGTTTTACAGAAGGAAGTGCATACGGGTATCACCTGCTGGGATCAGAGGAGCCTCTCTCACCTGAAAATGACCTCAGTATTGAGATGTCTGAAGTGCAGGAGTAAATGCTGCTCAATGGTGGAAACAAAGAGCTAGGCAAAGTTGACACCTTCCTCCTGTCCCTGCTGTTGTAGCCCAGGTGATGGTCCCAGGCCTGGTATCACTTATCAGTGCAGCTTAGGTCCAGGCCTGGGAGGGAGCAAATTGGGTTCCAGTCCAATTGTAGCCCTGGAACCTGTCTCTTGAGCAAGTCCCTGCTTCAGTGTGGGCAATCAGGGAGGTCATGTACGCTTATTAAGGTTGTGCACTGCATAAGAGCAGCACATCTAAGAAAGCTCTATTCACATAGTGGACATTGTAGATTTGTATGTCTATTATGACAATGTCCCGATTCATGGAAATAAAGTGTCTTGAAGGAGGGAAGCCATTTTCTTTTTTTTTATTGTTACTTAAATTATTTTTTCCAGTGTTCCAAGATTCATTCCCCATTCCCCACACCCAGTGCTCCACGCAGTAGGTGCCCCCAGTACCCGCCAGGCTCTCCCATCCCTCCACCCCCCTCCCTCCAAGTCCCTCAGTTTGTTTCTGTGTCCAAAGTCTCTGTTGTTTCATTTCTCTCCCTGGATTACCCTACTTCCCATTTACTTTCCTTCTCCCACTGTCCTCCAGGTTACCCCTCATGCACCGCAAGTAAGTGAAACCATGTGATACTTGACTTTCTCTGCTTGGCTTATTTCACTCAGCATAATCTCTTCTAGTCCAGTCCATGTTGCTACAAAAGTTGGATATTC
>PITA01032889.1:0-13414 GCA_004023965.1 Spilogale gracilis
GTCTGGGGAACAGGACATCATTGGGGACAGTCTGGGGAATCAGGACAGTCACTGGGGACATTCTGGGGGACAGAACAGTCACTGGGGTCAGTCTGGTGATCAGAAGAGTCACTGGGGTCGGTCTGGGGAATAGGACAGTCACTGGGGACTGTCTCGGGGAATAGGACAGTCATTGGGGACATCTGGGGAATCAGGACAGACTGATTCCCCAGACTGTCCCCACTGACTGTCCTATTCTCCAGACAGTCCCCAGTGATTGTCCTGTTCCCCAGACTTTCCTCAGTGACTATCCTGGTCCCGAGACTCTCCCCAGTGACTGTCCTGTTCCCCAGACTGTCCCCAGTGACTGTCTTCAAACTGAAGATAATCAAAATGTCCCCCAACAGTTCAACGATGAATACATTGTGGTGTATTTCTAAATGGAATATGACTAAGCAATAAATCAAAAGTTGATGAATGCGACAACATGAGTGAATCTCAAAAAACTATGCTCCGTGAAAGAAATAAGACACAACAATGAACATACTCTTTGATTTCACTTGTATGAAATTATGGAAAAAAATCAAGCCATTCAACAAAAAGCAAGATCAGTATTTTTCTGGGGACCAGGGCTGAATGAGATTGACCACAAAAGGACAGAAAAGAACTCTGGGGGTTGTGGAAACATTCTGTAACTTGACTGGATGGTTGACACTTGTGTGTATACATTTTTTCCAAACTCACCAACTGTACTTTTAAGTTAGGACCATTTTATGGTATGTAAATTAAATCTCCACAAGATTAGTTTTCAATGTAAAAAGTATTTTAATAAAAATAGAAGTACAAGTAGAACACTTGATCTTTTAAATTTTTTTAGAGAGCAAATCACCAGTTGGGGAGGGAAGGAGGTGGTAAGAGGAGAGAGAATCTTAATTTTTTTTAAAGATTTTATTTATTTATTTGACACAAATCTCCACAAGATTAGTTTTCAATGTAAAAAGTATTTTAATAAAAATAGAAGTACAAGTAGAACACTTGATCTTTTAAATTTTTTTAGAGAGCAAATCACCAGTTGGGGAGGGAAGGAGGTGGTAAGAGGAGAGAGAATCTTAATTTTTTTTAAAGATTTTATTTATTTATTTGACACAGAGAGAGAGATCACAAGTAGGCAGAGAGGCAGGCAGAGGGAGAGGAGGAAGCAGGCTCCCTGCTGAGCAGAGAGCCTGATGCGGGCCTCAATCCCAGAACCCTGAGACCATGACCTGAGCCGAAGGCAGAGGCTCAACCCTCTGAGCCACGCAGGTGCCTGGGATCAGGAAATTTTTGTGACCTTGGCCATAACACAATGTAATATCATTGTAAGTGGGTTTGTAGCCGCTCGGGCTGGCTTTGTGCATTAAGACTGATTTTCTAGAACACCCTCTGACACCGAGCAGGCCAACTGCTATTCAAGAAAACGTAGTTTTAAGCATATCAACTTAAGATATCTAAGATTAGAGGAGAGTGAATTATGGTTAGACAGCAGAGAGCCCGATGCAGGCCTTGATCCCAAGACCCCTGAGATCATGACCTGAGCTGAAGGCAGAGGCTTTAACCCGCTAAGCTACCCAGGTGCCCAAGAAGAGAGAGAGAGAATCTTAAGCATGCTCCGTGCTCAGTGCAGAGCCCCACACATGGTTTAACCTATGACCCTGAGATCATGACCTGAACTAAAATCAAGAATCATATGCTTTATACCAGGCATCCCTAAATAAAACACTTTAATTTAAAGTCCAAATGCAATTTTTAAAGATGTATTTATTTATTTTTAGAGAGAGAGCAGGAGGAAGGGGTAGAAGAAGAAGGATAATCTTCAGAAGACTCCCTGCTGGGTACAGAGCCTGATGCAGGGTTTGACCCTGAGATCATGACCTGAGCCAAAATTGAGAGCTAGACACTTAGCCAACTGACTCACTCGGGCACCTGTCAAATGTAATTTTTGAACCAAGTAGTTTTATAAATTTATCCAAAAAAATGGGAGAGAAAGAAAATTAGGAAAATGTTATCAAGCAAAAATTTCCAAAATCCGAATAGGAATTATGGAAAATGTTTTACCCTACTAGTATGTAATCAAAGAAATGTAAAAGGAGACAGCATAGGATTTTTGTCTTTCATCTACTAGAACTGAAAATGTTAAAAAAAAAAAAAAGCACGGTGTGTATCATGGAGAAATTAACATGTCCACATGTAATTAGTGAAATTTGTTTGCTAATATGATGTATATGGAAATTTGAAATGCAAATAGATTTTGACTCAGCAACTTCATTCTGTGAATAATACTAAGAAGATGATTGACATTTGCTCGAAAACAATTTCATTTTTTTGTTTCAAGACCAAAATTCAGGGAACTTTTTCACTTCAGATAAAAAGGCATTTATAATGTTATTATACATATAGATAAAAAAAAAAAAAACTAATGCTCCTGCATCTATCGCAAAGACTGAGGTAGAATTATACAGGTTTCTGATATCAATCAGATTCCGTTTGTGGTATTTAAAGTAATGAAAACTTTGATAGAGGAATTAGAGACTTATACGTGTACTGAAGGCTTGGAGAGCGAATATCAGGAGGGTTGTTCTTGACTTTCAGCATTGAAAGGATTGTACGACACCCCTGCCTACGGTCTTGGCTGAGGCAGCCCTGAAGATTGATGCTCAGGAAATCCAAAAGTCAAGGGTAAAAACCCATATATACCACCTGTCAAGTGTTTACATAACATGCTTCCAGAAAAAAAAAAACTAAATTTCTTTCTCTTCCATTATCTGTGTACTTCTAAATATATCTAAAATTCTCCTGGCAAGTGAAGGGGTTCACTGCCATTCCCCCAGAATGTGATACTTTGGCATGTGGGTTATTTTGAGCTGAAGGCCCTTGAGACCCCATGGGCTCAAGACAAACTTTTGTCCTCCCTTAACCACAAGAAGAATATAAATTGGGGGTCTTTCTCAAAATACAGGTTATTAACAGACAAATTTTATCTGAGCAACCCATCAACATGATAGGACAAACATCTAATTACCAAACATCTGCTCTTCTTATGACCTGATGAAGTGCATTCCTCTCCTCTGAAACCCAGAGCCCTACCCATTCTCCTTAGGTCACAATGACATACATACCTCATTTTACCTAGTTGTCTTTGGAATTCCATATGTCTATGTGGATTCTCCATATCTACACCTATTAATTTTAATTAATAGGAGAGAATTTTCTCCTATTAATCTGTCTCATATCACTTTCTTAATCCAGCTAAAAGGACTCTCCAGGGGACAGGAATTGTTGCTCCCTGACACAAGGAATCTGGACAGACTCCAGGATTTTGATGATTTCTGTTCTTATAGAAGAGTACAGCAAAGAGAACCAGAGAAGTGTAAGTATGATACGAAATGTCAACAAAGTATAACCAGCACAGTTTTCTCATTTGGATATTCAACATCTATACATACCCTTCTTTTCATGTTTACATTCTCCAGCAGTAGGAACTAATATGATGCAAATATACCTCACACAAGGAATGCCCCCATTCATCTTCATAAAAAAGAGACAGAGAGTGTCACAGGTTAAGTATTCCTTGATGGTCTTTCTGTAAGGATTGAATTATGATGTTTACCACCAGCAACACACCTTATGTATGCCAGCATATTAAGAGAGGAGGGAATGGTTAACATATACATAATACAAATATATACATAAGTAACATATACAAATATATACATAAGTAAGCAAACAAGAAAATAAAGCACAGCTACTGTAATCCTCATTTCTGGAGTTCATCACAAGACTGTCATCATTATTTATGATTGCTTTCTTTCACTTATTCAACATTCTTTTGAACTTAGCTAGCACCTCAATACTTCCTAAGGGAATGGGTGGCCTTGCCTAAATAGGTTGTTTCAATCAAAATTTGCCTTTGTATATGAAGTAATAAAAGACATGTTACCATCTCTCTTAGTTTCCACACATACATTTCCCTACCCTGTAGCAGTGACCTTTTCCTTAAACAAATAGTACTCCAAAAGGAAGACAGCAAGAGAGAAAGAAAGGAAAGAAGAAACCAACTACAAAGCAGTCAGAAAACAATGAACCAAAGGGCAAGAGTAAGTCTTTCCTTAGTCACTTTAAGTGTCCATGGAATAAATCCTCCAACAAAAGACAGAGTGGCTGAATGAACAAAAAACCAAGAACCAACAATATCCTGCCTACAAGAGATTTGTTTTAGTTTTTAGAACACACAGAGGCTAAAAGTGAAGGGGTAGAAAAAGACTCCATGAAAATGATAACCAAAAAAAGGACAGGGATAGTTCTTCATATAAGAGAAGACAGACTAGAAGTCAAAAAAATCTCATGAGACAAACATCATTGTATCATGATAAAAGTGTTAATTTAACAGGATGATATAACAATATAAATATATGTGCATCTTGCATCAAAGGACCTAAATATATAAAATATTGACAGATCTGAAGGGAAACAGACAGCAATCCAATAATAGTAGGAGACTTCAATACCCTACCCTCTATAAAAGGATCTTTCAGACAGAAACTTGGCAAAGAAACCGGTGACTAGAACAACAGTACAGAACAAATAGATCCAACAGACATACACAGAACTTCCAGCCCAATTCCAGAAAAGTACACTTTCTTTTCAAGTGCACATGGAACATCCTCCCAGATAGACCAATTGTTGGGTCACAAAACAAGCCTTTTCCCTCCCACAAAACAAGTCTTAACAAATTCAAGGGCAAAATCATTCAAAGCATTTTTTCTGACTACAATGGAATGAAACCAGAAATCAGTAGCAGTAAAAAAAAATGGGAAAATCATCATTATATGGAAACTAAACAATGCCCACCATAATCATTGGGCCAAGGAGGAAATCAAAAGGGAAACTAAAAATATCTTGAGACAAATAAAAATTAAAATACAATATACTAAAATGTATGGGTTGCAGTAAAAGTAGCATTGAGAGGAAAGTTTATAGTCATAAATGCCTAAAGAAGAAAGATCTCAAACAAACTTACACATCTCAAACAAACAACCTGACATTACACTTTCAGGAACAAGAACAAAAAGCACAAACTAAGTCCAAAGTTAATAGGAGGAATGAAATAATAACAATTTGAGAAGAAACAGATACTAGAAAAAAATAATACAAAAGAAAGATCAACAATACTAACCACTACTATTTTGAAACCAAATTAAAAGAAACTTAATAAAAATTTCGCTGGACTACTTGAAAAACAAAGGGAGAAGACTTAAAAAATAAAATAAAATAACAAGTGAAAAAAGAGATATATCAATGTGTGTCTCAGAATCAGAAAAGCAATAAGGGACTATTATGCACAACTATACAACTATGAAATGGAAGATCTAGAAGGAATGGATAAGTTCCTAGAAACATATAATACAAAATTGTATCAAGAAGATATAGAAACGTGAAAAGACCAATTACAAACAAAGAGTTTGATCAGTGCTTTAAAATAGCCCAACAAACAAAGCTCAGGACTACATAGTTTCATGGGTGAATTTTACTAAACTTGCAAAGAATTAACACCAATCTTTTTAAATTTCCAAAAAATAGAAGAGGGAAGTTTTTTGCCAGGGACCAGCCTCAGCAGAGATGTGGGTCCCGAACCACAGGATGTCTGGCAGGTGAAATAATGACCCAGACATGGAGATCTGATGCAAGCTGACAGACCCATGGTCAGTCAGGAGAGACCTATGAAGCAGGCTCAGGCTCAGGCTCTGGCTCTCTAGCTCTGACTCTGGATCTCTAGCTCTGGCTCTGGCTCTCTGGCTCTGGCTCTCTGGCTCTAGCTCTGGCCCTCTAGCTCTCTCTGCTTCTGTCTCTCTTGCTCTATGCTTCTCTTGCTCTCTGCCTTTGCCTATGCCTTTTCTTTTGCCTCTGGCTCTGCCTTTGTCTCTCTTGACTGTCAAGTCCCAGTCTTTTATTATTCAAAAGTGAAGGGGGCACCTGGGTGGCTCAGTTGGTTGGGCGACTGCTTTCAGCTCAGGTCATGATCCTGGAGAGCCGGGATCGAGAAGCCTGCTTCTCCCTCTCTCAGCCCCCCTGCTTGTGTTCCCTCTCTGGCTGTGTTTCTCTCTGTCAATTTAATAAATAAAATCTTTTTAAAAAAAGTGAGGAAGTTGGGTGCAGTTAAATCTTTAACTGCTTTTACACCCACTCTAGAGACAGGAGTAGTATTGTTACTGCAGGGTGCAGAGTGATTGCTTAAATTCACAGAAGCTGAGACCATTGAGGCAGAGGGATCAAGGAATACAGATGATAGATACAGAGATACGATTACCAGGAGGAGGATTAAATGGAACAATATGTCTTGGATAAGCACACAAAAGACATATTGCCCCAGGCTATAGGGTACGTGGCTTTCCAGATTCTAGGCAGGGAAAGCCCAGAAGGACTTTCATTCACATTCACGGGTACTTCTACTAAAGTTTCTGGTGGCTTGGACATGGTGGGAGGGGCAGATCACGCACCGTCCCTGACAGGTTTTCAAACTCATTTCATGAGGGTAACATTACCCTAACAGCAAAGCCAAAGACACCACAGAAATACCATGGTAACAGAAGGAGAGAAAAAAGCATGATGCAAAAAACATGTAAAAATGCAAAAAAAGCATCTGACAATATACACCATCCATTCATGACTGCAATTGCCAAACTGTGGAAAGATCCAGGGTGCCCTTCAACAGATGAAGGGATAAAGAAGATATGGTCCATATATACAATGGAATATTACATCTCTATCAGAAAGGATGAATACCCAATTTTTGTAGCAACATGGATCAGATTGGAAGAGATTATACTGAGTGAAATAAGCCAAATAGAGAAAGTCAAGTATCACATGGTTTCATTTACTTATGGTGCATAAGGAGTAATATAGAGGACAGTAGGAGAATGAAAGGAAATGGGAAGTAGGGTAAATTGGGGAGGGAAACAAAAGATAAGAGACTTTGGACTCAGAAAAAAGTGAGGGTCTTGGAGGGGAGGGGATGGGGGATGGGTGACCCTGGTGGTGGGTCCTGAGAGTATGTATTGCATGGAACACTAGGTGTGGGGCATAAACAATGAATCTTGGAACCCTGAAAATAAATAAATTAATTAAAAAAATAAAACAAGAAAATAAAATAAAACTCTTAACAAATTGGGTAGATAGGAATTTGTTTGCACAATAAAGGACATATACGAAAATCCCACAGCTAAATTATAATCACTGATGCATGAGTAGGTGAAAAATGTATTTACATATATAATATATTAATAATACATAAAGTATATTTATATATAGAATAGAATATTACTCAATAATGAGAAAGAAGGAAATTCTCCCATTTGTGACAAGGATAAATATGGAGGACATTATGTTGAGTGAAATAAGATATCCCCCCCAAAATTCCACATAATAATGTGGAATCTAAAAAGGTCAAATTCAAAAAAGCATAGACTAGAATGGTGGCAGCCAGGGGTGGAGGGAGGGGAAATACAGTGATGGCAGTCAGTGGGGACAAGGGGAAGAAAGTTTGGTTACAAAAAAATGGTAAAACTCTGGGTAAGTCCCAGAGTTGTTGTGCAGAGTGCAGTATCCATACATAATAACTCTGTATTGTATACTTCTTCAAATTTGTTGAGCCAGTTGATCACAAGTGTTCTCCCATCACACACACATCATAACTCAGTGATGTGATTGGCATGATAATTAGTTTTATTGTGGTAATCATTTCACAATGCATACATATATCAACATCACATTATATACCTTAAATATGTACAGCTTTGTGAAGTTGGAAAATATTTTTAAATAAAAAATGGAAATAGATTAAAAATTTTAAGAAGAAAAAAACTATTGACTCTATCATCAAGAAAATAAATATGCTTAGATGGAAAACAAATGATATGTAACCTCTGGAACTGAAAACCAAAAACTTAGAACAGGTATACCTTTCAAAAGTCTACATATTCATTGAAAAAATTTAGCTATGTTCCTCATGCTAAAGAATAGTCACAGAATGTTATCTGTCTGTAACTTACACATCTATAAGCTAAACTGAAATTTTTTATATCAAGGAAATGTTCTCAGAAAAATAAAACCAATTCTGTAGCAGTCACACACACACAAAATAGAAATAATAACCCTAGCTAGTGTAATAAGACCCTTTCTGCCTGCAGATCCTTTGTACAGTAGAACAAAGTAGAGTGAAATGGCCAAGAGCAAGTCTCTATTTCCAGTTTTGTGTTTCCTGGCAGAGGCAACACTCCTTTGAGAAGCAAATGCCTCTAAACTACAAAGCTCAACCTTACATGTGTCAGTCATTCCAGGTGTAATGGAAAAAGCAGTGTCCAACTCCTCCCACACTGGTTCCCAGACTCACACATGGTTGGTGCTGGAGAGTGGGCACAGTATACTGTTTGGAGGATTGAGGATGGAGTGGTCACACCCTTGGTGCTTCCATTGAGCCTTCAGGAAGCCATTTCATTATTCCTCCTAGACACCTACTTTGAGTGATGAGGTACAAAAAGGGAGCACTTTTCCCAGTATTATTCACTAATCATGGTTTTCTTACTGATATATGAGGTCACTTCTGTTGCCAAAAATGCACAGATGAATTTCTGAGCTCTCTTCTCTGTCTCTCTGTACTATTTATCTCTCCTTGTTCCCACAGCTTGCCCTTTGTTATTACTGAGTCATCTTACTCTTGGGACTAGTGAGTCACTAAATGACCCATTTTTTTCAAAATTGTCTTATTCTTCCATGTAGACTTCAGGAATGTGATTGTCAGGTTGCCTCCACAATTGATGCTGGATTTTGGACTGGATTTATACTTATTTTGGATTCACTTAGATGAAAGCAAGAACTTTGTTTAGTCACTCTACTAAAAAAAACATTTGTAGACAACAAGAAATTTAATGATAGAGCTCAACTAGGCAGTCTGATGACATGTGTTAAAATTTAGGTTTTTTCAGAGGATCCCAATGTCCCTACTGAGAATGTCTATGGACTAGACCTTGAGAAGATAAATTCATAATTAAGCCCTCTTTTGACTCTTAGAAACACTGAAGTTGAGGATCACTAGGCAGAAATACTATTTTCCTCGCTTAAAATTCAATGAAAAATTCCCACTTGGTCTGTAGAATATAATTTCAGTTGTGGTGTTCTTCTACAGAATCCACCACACATGGACTCAACTTCCAGTGTAGACTCAGGCTAATTATGCTCCTGGCTCCTGCTCCCCAGCTTCCTCAGGAAAGGCTACCTTTGAGAACCTGGTGACATTAATTCTCCAAAATAGACTTGACGTCTAATTAACCCCAAGACAACATCTCCAGTAGTAGATCTGGCCTCAGGAGTCCAACAATCACAGTGCATGCTTCTAATAACCACACTGCATGCTGGTCACCATAACTTCCACAGACAGTGAGTTTGGCTGGAAGGGCCCAGGGTCCTGACAGGTGGCAGAGGCTTCTTCTATTGATGCAGATGAGAGCCTCTACTTCGGCAGATTCACTCTCTTCTGGTGTCATTTCTTCAGTTTCCAATCTTTGGCTTAGAATCTACTTGCCGCTCCTCTAGGAGATCAGTGATGGCAATTTCAGTAAGTGGCCAGGTGGAGAAGGAGAATCAGGGGCTACTTTTAACTTGAGATACTAAGAGTGTTTAAGATATTGTCCATAAAATTTATGAATTTTTACAATGATCAGACTGAGTCAGTTTGGTTCCCAGCTAGATCTTCCTTTCTTTTCTTTCTGACGAATTGACTCACAGATTGAAAGAAACAGATCTTGAATCTCCACTTCTCTCTCTGTCATGTACTTGTGGATGAATGTATTTTGGTATAATTGAAATCTGATGTTCAGACCCCATTTTAATAGAGAAAATTCAGGGGTTTTTGTGTATCTAAGGAGATAAAAGTTTACTTCTTTACTCTCTGATGCTGCCTACATAATTTTACTTGATTCGTTGATTGATGCTTTCTCTAAGGTAAATATCTTGATATCTCAAAAGTGTTGCATCTGAAAAATATATAAATTTTCCCCCCCTTTGGGAGGAATTCAGTACCCTTCTATACCAAGACACTATTTAAATCCAGATTATATAATATCTCAATGGGGCATCTAAAGAATGAGAAAAATAGGGTGTGCAAGTGTCATCTCCTAGAATTGTAACCTGAATGTCATCCATAGGTTCTAGAATATAAGGATACCTCAGGGATCATCATTTAGAGAATCTTGGACTCCCTGAGCTGAAAAGACTCTTGGGGTCAGTACTCTATTCTCACCCTAAGTTTAAAACTTGTTCTGCAAGATGGTGTTCAAGGAATTTCTGCCTAAGTACTTTTCCATGCATCTGGTCAATTTATTATACTTATTGCCTACCCTAGTCCCTTTAATTTTAAACCAAGGAGATGGAATCTCCTTACTTTATGAGTGTCTTAAATGAAGTGTCTTTGTCAAAGTTACACAGTGCTACTTAACATAGAAACTTCTCATGTCAAATGGAGATATCTCTTACTTTACTTTTATAGCCTGTGGGTATTAGGCTGGAAGATGTTTTTAATTTTTCTGCCCTTATGTCTTCCTATACATCACAGATTTAACATACTTTAGTGGTCTCTGATGTTTTCTTGAGCAGTTGAGGACCACTTCCTCAGAGGGACTGTGTTTCTGGGTTTCCATATACCACAAAGGGGCAAATATACCAATAACACAATCCATTTAGATGGTGAGGTTATATATATAGTATGTTAAAAAAAAAGCCCACTTAACTGAAGTCAGCTGTTTCATGGGTCTGAGTGATAAATAATTAAGACAATTATTTTGGATTTGGGTAGATAGGGGTACTCCTTCAGAATTGAGAGAATTCCAGTCTCTCTGGCCTCATCTATATGTTCTACTCAGTGGAGTTAAGATAATATGGGAATTGGATGTACATTAGGTAAATGGAGACCCAGAAAAATCTTTGGAAAGTGCTAAGACAAGGACAAACACTGAACATAAAGTTAGATTTGTCTCACTGTCTTGAAATCCACAAATCCATGTGTCCTGATGAGGGGGTTATGTATGCACATAACATATATATGTTATATATGCACATATTAAACTTTCTTTTTAAATATAGAAAACATACAGCTATCATGCACAGATATATTTACATATGGAGATAGAAACAGTAAATATACACTTTATATTTAACAAAACCATCTTTACAGTTACAGAATGAAAAATCACTATTATTTGTCCAAAAGCTTTAATACCAACCAATGTGAGTATCCTCATATTAACTTCAAATAGATGAATAATTTTATCTATTTAAGTTTATGACTAGTCTCTAGCAAGTAAGAGAGAATGAAAATTTATTATCCCCAATTCTAGAATCAAGAAATCTAGTGTTTACTAATGATTAGAAGAATCTAAAAACTCAATTTCTGGCAGCAGGCACAAATGATTTCTCAACAGAATTTGATGCACAAGCATATAAATATGTTGAAAAATGTGAATAAAAACCAAATGCAATGATAAATAAAGGCCAGATGATTTTGCTTACAGAAAACTCTTTCTTTACTTCCTAGTCTTGGACAATTGGGAAATATACCCATGAAAATATTATCTGATATTTGTCCTAAAAATTACTTTAGAAACAAACCTTTCTAGCAGTTTGCAGACTGTGTTTAATAACAGAATAGTCAAAATATTATATTGTAGATATAATTATCTTGCTGACATAATATATAAAAATATAAAATCTGATTTATAGGGGCGCCTGGGTGGCTCAGTTGGTTAAGCGACTGCCTTTGGCTCAGGTCATGATCCCGGAGACCCGGGATCGAGCCCCACATCGGGCTCCCTGCTCGGCGGGAAGCCTGCTTCTCCCTCTCTCACTCCCCCTGCTTGTGTTCCCTCTCTGGCTGTGTTTCTCTCTGTCAAATAAATAAAATCTTTAAAAAAAATCTGATTTATAGCATAGCATGGGTACCTGGAAAACTGACTAATTTTGCCATTCTTTCTCATGCTCTGTGACAAGCTCTAAGACATTTTTGGAAAACTCTGTTCTCTGAATTTCTCTGAGACACAGAAAATGGGAAAAGGGAGTTGAACTGCAAATGTCACAAAGGTAATGAGTCTCTTTCGACCACCCTGGTGACTCTTCTCTGCCTGGAACAGCGGGCATTCCTCTTTAAACCAGTGCTGTCTTCTGTTCCATTCTTGGCACGATCCCCATATGGAAACTCCAGGAATGTCCCTAATTACTCAGTAGTCAGTCTGTCAGAAATAACACCAAAGGTGTTTTTTCCTTATTGTTTTGGTTACCACCATAGATTGTTGGAATGAATAATTAACATAAGTATATAATGTTATTACAACATACCTTAACATATAAGAAGTCATCAATAAACACAATTCCCCACACATATTTGCTAGGAATTTCTTCCTCTCCCTTCCCATTTTATGGTTAGACAAACTGAGGTTCACACGTCATGTCCAAACATAACTTCTTTCTTCACTCTACAATATGATCATGTTAGATGGCTAAAATTAAACATATATTTTTCATTTTGGGGAGCTAGTTTCTTTGGGATGCTAGTGGAAAGACAAATACGGTAATCCCTAAGTAAAATACAAGTAAAACCAATGAGACTGGTGCTGGGTACTGAGGGCGCCTATTGCATGGAGCACTAGGTGTGGGGCAGGGACAATGAATCTTGGAACACTGAAAAAATAAAATAAATTTAAAGTAAAAAAAAAAAGAATTAGTAGGTAGGGCTGCCTGGGTGGCTCAAAGGGTTAAGCCACTGGCTTCGACTCAGGTCATGATCTCAGGGTCCTGGGATCGAGGCTCACATCAGGCTCTCTGCTCAGCAGAGACCCTACTTCCCCCTCTTTCTCTGCCTCGCTCTCTGCCTACTTGTGATCTCTCTCTGTCAAATAAATAAATAAAATCTTTTAATAATAATAATAAAAACACAATGAGACAGATCCTTAATCCTTGGTAAAGAGATACCATGGTCTTAGTGTTAGAGAAAGTCTCCTAAATGGCTGTCAGATCCTCTGTTGTATATTTAGCCTTAATTCTTTTCTTAGCAGACCTTTCTGAAGGGAAATGAAGGACTTGCCTGCCTATAGACTTCGTGCTGATTTTCCCATACATTTATATTCTCCTTCCTGGATCCTGGAGTCTGTCTCTGTCCCTGACTCTCCTCTCTGGAGGTGCTCTGCATGGAGCAGGACAATGAGACCCTGGTGAGGGAGTTCATCTTCCTTGGCTTCTCTTCTCTGGCTGGGCTGCAGCGACTGCTCTTCATTGCCTTCCTGCCCCTCTACCTGTTCACTCTGGGCACCAATGCCATCATCATTTCCACCATCATGCTGGACAGAGCCCTTCACAC
>PITA01032890.1:0-13423 GCA_004023965.1 Spilogale gracilis
CATATACATCACCAAGGCCACTGCACTTAAATGGGAGCTCTGGGTAGCAGCAGAGCTAAGGTACACTCCTAGGCTCTAATAGTAAAATAAAGAAACAACTGAGAGGTGAGATGCACAAGTGGAAAATGCCTTGTACTTCCCTTCAGCTGATGAGATCCGATGTATGGAGGTAACAATCTTAAAGTAAGAGTAAAGAATCCCAGCAAGAGGACCACCATCCAGAAGGATAGCTACAAATTACATCACCATGGTATTAAGAAAGGTATCAGAACAAGCAAGTTAGATAATCTGATTGAGTTCACAGGAAAAAAATGGGGAATTTCCAAGACTGTACAGAAGGACAGCCACAACACCATTAAGCTTTCTAATAAGGAATGAAGTATGCTTATGACCCAGGACATCAGAACTAGCAGTCCACAAAGCTGGGGTTTTATGATGACCATATAGTGCAGGGAGTGACAGATGGCCCCAAAATGTTCATAAGCCATCACTGTCAGGAGGAAGTTGTCCAAACTTACAAAAAGTATGAAAATGTATGTCTGTGTGATGCAGCCTTCATAAGTTATGGCTTGGCTCTCAATATGGATGTTCCACAGCATCTTGGGGATGGTGGTGGAGGTGAAACATATCTACAAAGGACAAGTTGGCAAGGAAGAAGTACATGGGAGTGTGGAGGTGGAAGTCAGAACTGATGGCAAGGATGATAAGCTGGTTCCCAAGTATGGTGACCAGGTACATGAAAAGAACAGCCCAAAGAAAAAGGACTGCAAATCTGGTTCCTCTGAAAATCCCAGAAGAAATTTTGAAATTCGTATATCATTCTCTATTTCCATGTCATTGACGTGACTAGCAAAATAAGAGACAAAGAACATGACACAATCATGCATTATTAACCTGAGAGATGTATTATTGTTTATATTCTGCACTTGAGAAATTAATGTTTATATTTGTGTGTGGAACATGATAAAAACACTAAAAATTAGGAATAGAAGAAAACTATCTCAACATAAAGCCATTTATGAAAACCCAGAGCAAACATGATAGTTGATGAGAATATACTGAACATTTTTCATGAAAGCTTTTGATTTCTGAGGTATGCATTTCAAAGATAGCTATGCTGAATGAACATACCATTAGGAATGGGACACAATTCCCAAAGAAGCACTCAGGCTACACCAGCTGTAAAGTACCTGTTCAGAAAGATCTGGGTGACCTCAATATGACAAGTGAGTGATGCTGCTTTCCCTCCATGCCAGAATTTCACTCTTATGTGTTTTTTTTTCAGTGTTCCAAGATTCATTGTTTATGCCCACACCCAGTGCTCCATGCAATTTGTGTCCTCAATATCCACCACCAGGTTCATCCATCCCCCACCCCTTTACCTCCAAGACCCTCAGTTTGTTTCTGAGTCCAAAGTCTCTCATGCTTCATCTCCCTCCCTGATTTTCCCCACTTCCCATTTCCTTTCCTTCTCCTACTATCCTCCATATTACTCTTTATGCTCACAAGTAATATGATACTTGACTTTCTCTGCTTGGCTCATCTCACTCAACATAATCTCTTCCAATCCAGTCCATGTTGCTACAAAAGTTGGGTATTTATCCTTTCTGCCACTTTGGAAAACAGTGTGGAGATTCCTTAAAAAATTAAAAATAGAGCTACCATATGACCCTGCAATTTCACTCTTATGTTTTAAACCTGTCAATTGACCTTACAAATCGATAGCCACTCTGCCTATGGACCCCAATAAAGGCAGGGCCCCCAGTTATGAGCTTTCTTTTATGTCTTCTGAATCTCTATACCACCGCCCAGACTTTTCTTACTCTACCCCACAGTCCCTGTGAGTAATAAGCTTGGTTTTGTGAGAGTACTCTGATGGGCATTGTTGTGGTGTGCCTTGCAATCACAATAGGAAACCAAGGCTGGTGCAGCCACAGCAGAGACTCTGGTCAGGGAAGCATCTGTGGGAATGTCTACAAACACAGGAGTTCAGAGGAGTGCCTGGGCTTTCCTAGCTGAAGCATCCCTGTCAGTAGCCTAAGAATTAAACAGAACAAGGTTAGAGTCCACATAATTAGGAAGAGGAGTGAAGGTACTGGTGTAAGAAAAAATCAACGTCGGAAAGCCTTTGTTCATGATCAAAATGTGTTACAAAGTTCTGTTTATCAAAACATTATGAAACTGACTTGAGCCTAAATTATTGTCAAGACAGGTGAATACAAAAAACTCAAATCCTATAAAATAAAAAGATGTCATATTGTAAAAGTGGAATCAAAACCAATGAGAAAAGCAAGGCTGTGGAAATAAATGGTGTTTGAACAATTGGTGCTTAGTTAAATAACATAAATTTCTGTCTTAATGCCAACCACTTACTGGCAGAAAGTGAGTGAACTTGTACAAAAATAAAAGGACTAAAATGAACTTGTAGAAAAAATGTAAAATAGCCATGGACTTCTAGAGGAAACATTAGACTAATCTTCTGAGCATGAACCAGATGGAAGTAAAAGAACTAGGAATATGGGGCACCTGGGTGGCTCAGTTGGTTAAGTGACTGCCTTCGGCTCAGGTCATGATCCCGGAGACCTAGGATCGAGTCCCACATCAGGCTCCCTGCTCGGCGGGAAGCTTGCTTCTCCCTCTCTCACTCCCCCTACTTGTGTTCCCTCTCTGGCTGTGTTTCTCTCTGTCAAATAAATAAAATCTTTAAAAAAAATAAATTGGAATATATTTTAAAATTGTTTGTTCTAGTGCTTTGAAAAAATGTTAGTATTTTGATCAGGATGGCATTGAAAGTATAGATTGCTCTGGGCAGCATAGATATTTTAATAATGTTTATTCTTCTGATCCATGAGCATGGAATGTTTTTCAATATTTTTGTGTCTTCTTTGACTTCTTTCATGAGTGTTCTGTAGTTCCTAGAGTATAGGTCCTTTACATTATTAGTTAGGTTTATGCCAAGATATCTTATGGGCTCTTATTGGTGCTATTGTAAGTGGAATTGAGTCTCTAATTTCTTTTCTACAGTTACATGTTAGTGTGTAAAAAAGCAACTGATGGGGTACCTGGGTGGCTTAGTTATTAAGCATCTGTCTTCAGCTCAGGTCATGATCCTGGAGTCCCAGGATCAAGCCTCACATGGAGCTCCCTGCTCAGTGGGAAGCCTGCTTCCCGCTCTTTCACTCCCCCTGCTTGTTTTCCCACTCTAGTTCTGTTTCTCTATGTCAAATAAATAAACAAAATCTTTTTAATAAAGGAAGCCACTGATTTCTGTGCATTGATTTTGTATCCTGCCACATTACTGAATTGCTGTGTGAGTTCTAATAACTTGTGGGTGGAGTCTTTTGGATTTTCAACATAAAGTATCATGTCACCTGTGAAGAGAGTTTGACTTCTTCTTTGCTAATTTGAATGCCTTTTATGCCATTTTGTTGTCTGATTGCTATTGCTGATTTCTGGTACTATGTTGAAAAATAATGGTGAGAGCTGGCATCCTTGTCGTGTTCCTGATCTTAAGGGAAAAGTTCTCAGCCTTTCCCCATTGAGAATGATATTCACTGTGGGTTTTATGTACACAATGTACATGGATTTTATGAAATTGAGGAATGTTCCCTCTATCCCTGCACTCTGAAGAGTTTTAATCAGGAAAAGATGTTGTATTTTGTCAAATGCTTTTTTTACATCAATTAAGAGGACCATGTGGTTCTTCTCTCTTCTCTTATTTACATGTTCTGTCACATTGATTGATTTGTGAATGTTAAACTGCACTTGCATGCCAGGGATAATCCTACCTCATTGGGATGGATAATTCTTTTAATGTACTGTTGGATCCTATTAGTTAGAATCTTGATAATTTTGGCATCCATAATCATCACAGATATTGGTCTGAAATTCTCCTTTTTGATGAGGTCTTTGCTTGGTTTTGGAATCAAGGTAGTACTGGCCTCATAGAAAGAGTCTGAATGTTTTCCTTCTGTTCTACTTCAGGAGAGTAGGTATTATTTCTTCTTTGAAGGTTTGGTAGAACTCCCCAGGGAATGCATCACGTCCTGGACTCTTGTTTTTTGGGAGGTTTTTGATCACTGTTTCAATCTTCTTACTGGTTATTGGTCTATTCATGTTGTCAATTTCTTCCTCTCTCAGTCTTGGTAGTGTATAGTGTATTTCTAGGAAAGTGTCCATTTCTTCCAGGTTGCTTAATTTATTGTCATATAGCTGTTGATAATAATTTCTAACACTATATTGAACAATAGTGGTGAGAGTGGGCATCCTTGTCTTGTTCCTGATCTCAGAGGGAAGGCTGTCAGTTTTTCCCCATTGAGAAAGATATTTGCTGTGGGTTTTTCATGGATAGATTTTATGAGGTTGAGAAATGTTCCCTCTATCCCTATACTTTGAAGAGTTTTAATCAGGAATGGATGTTGTATTTTGTCAAATGCCTTTTCTGCATCAATTGAGAGGACCATGTGGTTCTTCTCTCTTCTCTTATTGATTTGTTCTATCACATTTATTGATTTGTAAGTGTTGAACCACCCTTGCATCCCTGGGATGAATCCCACCTGGTCATGGTGGATAATATTTTAAATGTATTGTTGGATCCTGTTAGCTAGGATCTAATAAGAATCGTGGCATCCATATTCATCAGAGATATTGGTCTGAAGTTCTCCTTTTTGATGGGGTCTTTGTCTGGTTTGGGGATTAGAGTAATGCTGGCTTCATAGAAAGAGTCTGGCAGTTTTCCTTCTGTTTCTATTTTTTGAAAGAGCTTCAGGAGAATAGGTCTTATTTCTTCTTTGAATGTTTGGTAGAATTCCCCAGGGAATCCGTCTGGTCCTGGACTCTTGTTTTGGGGGAGGTTTTTGATCACTGCTTCAATCTCATTACTAGATATAGGTCTATTCAGATTGTCAATGTCTTCCTGTTTCAGTCTTGGAAGTTTATAGGTTTCTAGGAATGGATCCATATCTTCTAGGTTGTTAAACTTATTGGCATATAATTGTTGATAATGATTTCTGTTAATGGTTTCTATTTTCTTGGTGTCAGTTGTGTTCTCTCCCCTTTCATTCATAATTTTATTAATTTAGGTCTTCTCCCTTTTCTTTTGGATTAGTTTGGCCAATGGTTTATCAATCTTATTGATTCTTTCAAACAACCAGCTGCTAGTTTCATTGATGTGTCCTACTGTATTTATGGGTTCAAATTCATTGATCTCTACTCTAATCTTAATTATTTCCCTTCTCCTGTGTGGGCTAGGTTTAATTTGTTGTTGATTCCTTAAGGTGTAAAGACAGTTTGTGTATTTGGGATTTTTCTTTTGGGGGGATTTTTCTTTTTTTTAATGAGGCTTGGATGGCTGTATATTTCCTTCTTAGGACTGCCTTTTTTGTATCCTGTAGGTTTTGGACCAATGTGCCTTCATTCTCATTGAAGAATTCCAGAGAGCTCTCCATAGACCTCATAAAGGTGAACCTTTTCACCATGGTCTTTACTTTGAGTGAGTCAACTAGATACCATAATCTCCGTCTCCTCCAAATTAAACAGGGAGTGATACTAATCACATAAGTAGTTTTGAAAAACTTACATGTTTAAAAAGTTAAACAGTGCTGAAGGAGTTCTATCATTATTTTCATTTATTAAGGTCCATATCGATAACCAAATTTCTTGGGCACTTGGGTGGCTCAGGCCCTGTATTCAGCTCAGGGCCCTGTGATTGAGTCCTACATGGAAGTCCTTGCTTAGATGGTAGTCTGCTCTTTCTTCTTCCTCTGCCCCTTCCCTGGCTTGTACACTCACTCTCTCTCTATCTCTCAAATAAGTAAAATTCTTAAAGCAAAAAAAAACACAAAAAAACAAAAAACAAAAAACCAACAACAAATGTCTTTTCTAGTTCAAAAGCTTTCATTAAATCAATGCATTTTTTTTTTCTGGTCCTGACTGTATTTAACCACCCACCCATCTATTTTTCACTCAACAAATATTCCCTGAGTATGAACTCCATCTTGAGAACTGTAGTAGGCACTGTAGTTTCAAAAATAGGTAAGAGATAATTCTGACATTCAAGGAATCTATATTGTGGATGAGCAGAGAAATTTAGTAAAGTTGATGTCACTGGTAGGAAAGTAAATCAAATCAGGAAAAAAAAATGAAGGGGGGCAAATATTTGGGTTGATTTTATTCACATGACCAGAGAAAAATTTTGTAAATGAGTTTTTAGGACATTTCCAAAATAGGCACACATCCATCACTCTGAGGACAAATATTAACTACATGAGATTTGGCTTATTGTTTTAAGAAATCCAAGCTGTTACCAAAGATTACTGAGAAAACACCAGCTTGTGTTCACACCAAGTGAAAATGCCTGGTTATAAAGTGAAAAGGGGAACCCAGATTATAATCTAAAGAAAAATAAAGAAGACAAGAGTGATCCAAGGAAAGAACTACTTTAAGATGTGTACACATGGAGAAAAAAAATAAAAATATTGGATGAAGAAAGCCAGTATCTCAGGCTCACAATATGGATGCCCAGCTACTCAGGGGAGTCCTATGATGTCCTGAAGCTGAGAGGAAACACCTTGACAAGGAGCCTATTCAGGGACCCCTTCAGGTCCTTGTTCCTCAAGCTGTAGATGAAGGAATTCAGCATGGAGGTGACAATGGTCTATATCACGAAAGCCACCAGACACATCCTAGTGGATGAAGTTGCTGCAGAACAGAGGTCAACCCCAAATCCAGTGCAAGAGAACAAGAAGACCACTGAGAGGTAAGACCAACACATGGAAAAGGCTTTGTATTTGCCTGCAGCTGAGAAAATGCTGGATATGGAAGAAACAATTTGATATTTTTTAAAAAAGTATTCCTTGGGAAGGTATCATAGGCAGAAGACCAGCTGCAGAATCTATCACTTTTTTATTGATGACAATGTCAGAACAGGCAAGCTTCAGGATTTCAGGAATATCACCAAAAAAGTGTGGGATTTCCATGTTTGTGCAGAAGGGTCAAGGTCTCAAGAAGGAAGCACATGACACTGATGCATCAGACCGCAAGGCCAGCAGCCCATAGAGGTGGGGGTTCGTGATGACCTAGTTGTGAAGGGGGTGACAGATGGACACAAAGTGGTTATAGGCCATCATGGTCAGGAGCAGACAGTCCAGACATCCAAACACACATGTAAAAAAAAATGTCTGGCTGAGGCACCCTTCGTATGTTATGGCTTTTCTATGACTCTAGATGTTCAGTAGAATTTTGGGAATGGTGGTGGAGGAGAAACAGATGTCAGCATGGGACAGGTGGGTCTGTGAAGGCAGAAGTCTGAGCAGATGGCAAGGATGATAAGCAGGTTCCAATGAACATAACCAAGTATATGGACAGGAACAGCCCAAAGAGCATGAACTGAACCTTCAATCTCACTGAAAACGCCAGGAGGAGAAATTCTGAAGCATGTGTTTGATTTCCTGATTCCTTGTGGATGAAATAACTAGAAACAAAAAGAAAAAAATCAACATACAATGACCATCAAATTGACAGCACAGAAATGTGATTGCCTTTAATTTTCAGCAAACAGATTAATAAAGTACTACCCTGTTATAATCGCCTCAGTTGGGGAATTTGAAATGTTTCCATCCTTCTCTTTGCTGCCCCTGCTATCTGGAAATGTAGTCCTAGTTCCAAAGCAGTTATACCCTTTATATCCTGGTTACTGAGAGTGTGGTCCACGAACCAGCAGGAACAGCATTGTCCAGAGCTTCTTTGAGTGCAGAGGTCCTGGCCACATTCAGACTTGCTGAATGTGACTCCACATTGTGACAAGATCTAGGGGGGTTGCCTTGCTCAATCATGACTGAATATTGCTGGTCTAAATATAGATAATCTGTGGGTTTCAGTCCCTCACCTTTTATCTCCTCACTTTTATTTTCCTCTACAGCTTCCCTCAAACAGCCTTACTTCATATGTAGGCAAAAATAGGAGCTCAATAATTAGGGCTGTTTTCTGCCATCTTTGTGGAGGTAACAATTTTTATACATTGGTCTTCATCATTCCAAACACCATGTATGAATCCTCCATTTAGTTTTTCAAAGTAAATATCTATGACTTTCACAATGATTTGCAGTGCTTACATGACCAGATTACATTATTTTGCATGTTCATTTTGTGACACTCTATTCTATGTCACTGGGAAAGCCTCCCATTATCTCTTTCTATCTTTTATCTTTGAGCAGAATTTGTTCAAGCACCATTTAAAAAAGTAAATAAGCACTGCATACTACACTGTCGTCATATCAGGGCATGTTTTGTTTTTAAGGTTAGGATTCCAATTCCCACACATTTCATGACTTCCAAGTAAAGGCTTTTCTCATGTGCAGGGCTGCCTCAGTCATTGCTTCTCAAATAAGAGGAAAGGCTAACACTGGAATAAGCACAGCTAGACAGATGAGCAGACATAATGGAGGGTCAGTTCCTTCTGCAGGAAGAGAGGATCCCTGGAATAATCATAAAGGGGTCATAAATAAAGGAAAGTTTCTGTCACTTCAGTCCCTATGTGTCCACCTTGGGAGCCAGCTGCATATTCCCTTTCTACCAATGGCTTCCTCTTCCTTGGAATGGACATATTTTCAATGTATATAACCTCTCCTGCAGGCACATGAAAAAGACCACCCTGTGAGCTCTGAGCTGCTCTGACACTTGGAGTGACAGTCTCCAGTGTCTGACTCAGAGATAGACCTATGTCACCTGACCACATCCATGCCAACTAACACCTTCCCTGATGTTCGTCCTGGCTTCTATTTTGAACACTTCAGACAGATTCTGAAAAAAAATGTATAAAACTTTACCTTTGATGGGTGAAAATTTTTTTGCTACAGAGGTAGTATTTTCTTCATACATGTTTCCCAGATCCAGTTATTCAGGTTTTTTTATCTGCTTTTTGCTTGTTATTATTTTTTTAGATTCCCCTTATGAGTGGAATCATAAGGTATTTGTCTTTCTCTGCCTGACTTATTACACATAGCATAATATCCTCTAGGTCCATCCATGTCTCAAATGGCATGATCTCATCATTTGCTATGGCTGAGAAATATTCCTTTGTGTGTGGAGGGGGGTGTACCACATTTTCTTTATCCACTCATCTATTGATAGACGTTTAGTTTGCTTCCATATATTGGCTACTGTAAATAATGCAGCAACACATATAGGGATAAATATACTTTTGTAACTTACTGTTTTTGTTTTCTTTGGAAACAATAGTGGAATTATTGGATCATATAGTATTTCTATTTTTAAGTTTTTGAGGAGCCTCCATAATATTTTCTCCAGTGTGCACTCACAGCAATAGTGCAGGAGAGTTCCCCTTTCTCCACACTCTCACCAACACCTGTTATTTCTTGTATTGTTGATTTCAGCCATTTTTGACAGGTGTGAAGTGATATCTCATTGTGGTTTTGATTTGCATTGCCCTGAAGATGACTGATGAACATCTTTTCATGTGTCTCTTGGCTATATGTATGTCTCCTTTAAAGAAATGTCTTCTCAGATCCACTGCCCAGTTTTTAATTGGATTGTTTGGCTTTTTTAATAAGTTTGTTGTTGTTGTTGTTGTTGTTGTTGTTGTGTTTTGTGATTTCTTTATGTATTCTATATATTAACCCCTTTTCAGAGATATCATTTGCAAATATCTTCTCCCATTGTAGGTTATCATTTTGCTTTATTGTTTCCTTTGCTATGTAAAGTCTTTTAATTTTAATGTTGTCCCAATAGTTTATTTTTGCTTTTATTTCCATAACCTTAAGAGACTTATCTAGAAAAATGTTGCTATGGTCAATGTCAGAAATTACTGCTTGCCTGTGTTCTGTTCTAGGATTTTTATGTTTTCAGGTCACATATTTAGGTCTTTAATCCATTTTGAGTTTATGTATGTGTATATAATTAGAGAGTGGTCCAGTTACATTTTTTACATGTAGCTTTCTAGTTTCTCCAGCACCATTTAGTGAAAAGATTGTCTTTTCCACATATCGTTGCCTCTATTGTCATAGATTAATTGACCATATAATCAGTCTTCTATCTGTGGTCACTAGTCTGTTCCATTGACCTATGTTTCTATTTTTGTGCCTGTTCCAGACTGTTTTAATTACTACAGTTTTGTAGTAGGTTTTGGAGTCTGGTATTGTGATACCCCCAGCTCTGTTCTTCTTTCTCAGAATTGCTTTGGCTATTCAGGATTTTCCTGAGGTTCCATACAAATTTTAGTGCTTGTTCCAGTTTTAGGAAAACTGCTGTTGGAATTCTGATAGAGATTGCATTAAATCTGTAGGTTGCTTTGGGTGATATGGACAGTTTCACAATATTAATTCTTCCAATTAGTGAGTATGATATATCTTTTCATTTGTTCATGTCATCTCCAATTTCTTTCATTAGTAGTTTTTGGACTGCAAGTCTTTTAAATCTTCAGTTAAATTTATTCCTAAGTATTTTATTCTGTTTGGTAAAATTTTAAATGGTGTTTTTTAAGATTATTTTTCTCTGTGTTACTTCATCGCTACTGTATAGAAATGTTATTCATTTTTGGGCATTGATTTTGTAACTTGTACTTGATGAACTCTTTATTACTTCTAGCAGTTTCTTAGTAGAGTCTTTAGGATCTTCAGTGCATAATAATCATGTCATGTGCAAATGGTGATGGTTAACTTCTTCTTTCCAAGTATGGATACACCTTATTCCTTTTTCTTGTCTGATTGCTGTGGATAGGATTTCTAGTAATACATTAAAATAAAAATGGTGAGAAGGGACATCTTTGTCTTGTCCCTGATGGTAGAGGAATAGATCTCAGTTTCACCATTGTGTATTTTAACTGTGGGTTTTTCATATAAGGCTTTATTATATTGAGGTATGTTCTATCTTTCCCTATTTTGTTGAGAGGTTTTTTTTTTTAACTTTAAATTCATTTTATTTTTTCAGTGTTCCAAGATTCATTGTTTATGCCCCACACCCAGTGCTCCAGAGTTTTTATCATGAATGAAAGTTAGATCTTCTCCAGTACTTTTTCTACATCTATTGAGATTATCATATGCTTTTCAGCCTTCATTACGTTGATGTGGTATATGACATTGATTGATTCACAAATTTTGAAACGTTCTTGTATTCCTGAATAAATCCCAACTGATCCTGGTGAAGATTCCTTCTAATGTAGTGTTGTATGAAGTTTACTAAAATTTTACTGAAGATTTTTACACCTATCTTCATCAGGGGTGTTGGGCTATAGCTTTGTTTTTTTGAGGTGTCCTGGTTCTGCTATCAGGGAAAGACTGACCTCATACAATATATTTGTAAGCTTTACTTCCTCATCTGTTTTTTGTTTTGTTTTGTTTTGTTTTGACATCAGTAGGTATTAACTCTTCTGTAAATATCTGATAGACATCCCCTGTGAATCTATCTGGTCTTGAACTTGTACTTTTGAGTGGTTTTTGGTTACCAATTCAATTTTGTTAGTCATAATTGATCTGTTCATATTTTCTATTTTCTTCCTGGTTCTGACTTTTGCATGGTAATCTCTTATAATTCTTTGTATTTCTGTGACATCAGTTGCTACTTCTCCTTTAACCTTTTTTATTTTCTTTATTTGTGTATTTTTCTTTTTATCTGCATTAATGTGGCTAAGGGATTCATCAATTTTATTCAACTTTTCAAAGAACAAGCTCTTGGTTCCATTGATTTTTTTTCTCATTGTTTTTCTTAGTCTCTGTGTCATATATTTCTACTCTGATATTTATTATTTCCTTTACTTTACTCCTGTTCAGATTTTTTGTTGTTGTTGTTCTTTGGGAAAGAGTACTTTGAATATAAAATTAATACTTGATAGTGATTTAGAGCAGGCATACCAAATGTAAATTGCATTAACTTAATTTAATTGGTCCTATATCCATATAGACACTTTGCTTTCTTTCTAATTAAAAGAGATATCTTCCATCCCTGTTTGATGTGAATCAGCTCTACCAGTGCTCTAAAATCTACCCTCAGACATGCTCCACTCAACTTTTCCCTTTCAAATATATCATTGAAGTATGATTATATATAATAAACTGCACCAACTTAAAGTATAGAGTTTGGCACATGTGGCAAGCAGAGCATAACATAAGGAGTTGTGGGTTGAATCATCATGTTGTACACATGAAACTAATGTAACTTTATGTGTCAACTATCCTTTAATTAAAAAAAATTTAAAAAGTATACAATTTGCTCCATTAAAGGAACAAAATTTAGGAGCACATTCTAAATGATTCCAATTGTAGGTAATTCCAGAAAGTACACAATATGCTTTAACTACTTGTTTATATAACTTACTAAAATTTGAGTCCCCTGAATCCCGGTATCTTATTTCTGAAGATAACATGAGATAATGAAACTAATTTCAGGAAGATATTATGGGTAATAAATAAAAATATCATCTCAAGATAAGGTAAAATTCAAGGAGGTCAGACCTCTGGAAGTCAGGCAAGTTCATGAGAATGTGTATATATAACTGGAATCACCCAACTTCTATCTTGGTCTCCTAGGAACAGAGTATCAGCAGGTAAAATTTCCTTTCTGTCCAAACCAGTGTCCCACAGGGAGTGAAGTACTCTGAGGTGGGAGGAACAATGGAAACAGTGCCTAATGAGCAGACACAGGGAACTATAAATAATCCCCTCTTCTGCAAAACTTCAACAAGTGAAACCTTGGACTGACCAGGACATGGTTATTTTTGTCTTCCTAAGTCTGGCTGGGGCACCCATGCTGCACTGCTTCCCCCTGTCCTGTCTGGGAACAGAGCTTTGGTCTCCATCATCAACCATCCAGGGAGGAATTCAGACCTCCAAACAGAGACCTTCATCTTGTAGACCCCACCAGGTAAGTCCGAGAGCTCAGCCAGTATTTCAGGAAAGGATCAGACAGAATGGAATCTGAGAACTTTTACTGAGGTCACCTGAGACTACGTAGACTCATTTATAATTATTTATATAATGTGTTCAAAAGAGAAGTGTCTGTTGGACATAGCAATAGAAGCATCACTGCTGACAACACTTCGTGGGAATGGAAGTCCAGTTGGATGACACAGGAAGGAATGAGCTTCCCAAAGTGGTTCCAGTGGAATTAGAACATAACCAAGGAGTTTTGCAGAGAGGGGTGCAGGAAAACACAGTATAGGATTGGAGATGTGTGCAGTGAACTTTTTAAGATGTGGTGGTTTTGAGGGTGTTCTGTATTTACAGAAAGACCCAGACCCACACAGATAGCTATTCCCTTGCAACACCTTTTCTTGAGATATATATTTCTCAGCATCTTCTCTCAAAATGAGTATTCGCATAAAAAACGTGTTTTATATGCAAAAAGGGGTATGCTAACTAGCTTTACTTTGTAATACTTCATTACCAAGAAGTATATCAACGATAGAGACATC
>PITA01032891.1:0-13412 GCA_004023965.1 Spilogale gracilis
TTGATCGGAATGGCATTGAAAGTGTAGATTGCTCTGGGCAGTATAGACATTTTGACAATGTTTATTCTTCCAATCCATGAGCATGGAATGCTCTTCCATCTTTTTGTGTCTTCTTCAATTTCTTTCATGAGTGTTCTGTAGTTCTTCGAGTATAGATCCTTGACTTCTTTGGTTAGGTTTATTCCTAAGTATCTTATGGAAAAAACAACATCTTTGGCTATTCACCGTTCCACAGACTTTAGTGCCTTACCCCTCCCTTCTAAGAAAATTCTATCCTGATCATTGACAGGCAATTCCATCCAGCCTGCATACCAAGGATCTGGCGTTCTCTCTCAATAAAGAGAAAAAAAGACGCATTTAACCAGTGGAAAGGCACCCCGTGGCTCAACCACAGGACCACATCAGCATCGTGAAAACTGAGTCTTTCGGATACAAATGTAACTGTTTTTATTCTCTATTGTTTTAGCTAATTCACTTCTCCTTTGTTATCCCCCAAATTGTAAACTATGGCACTTTAGGAGGTCTGTGAAAGTTTCCAGAGAAAACAAACGCTGAAGAATTTTTTCTACAAATCAGCATGGCACTCTTCGGAGACATGTTGCTGTTGTTCAAATATCTCTGGATCAAAGTGACATCAAGAATGACTTCTTAGAGGGGCGCCTGGGTGGCTCAGTGGTTAGGTCTCTGCGTTCCGCTCAGGTCATGATCCCGGAGTCCTGGGATCGAGTCCCACATCGGGCTCCCTGCTCGGCGGGAAACCTGCTTCTCCCTCTCTCACTCCCGCTGCTTGTGTTCCCTCTCTCGCTGTGTTTCTCTCTGTCAAATAAATAAAATCTTTAAAAAAAAAAAAGAATGACTTCTTAGAGGAATGTGGCAATTTTTCTTACCGGTTGTTTCCTAAAGCTGTGTGTTATCAATACCTACGGTCCAGGCTGCAGAAGCGGGGGTATCTCTTGTTTGTCCTTGTGTGTGATTGCTCTTGCTATTTTCCCTTTAAATATTTCAGTCCCTCTTACATATGGGCTGGGGATGACTGACCTCCCACCATGCAAAATAATTTCTGGTGTGGTGACAGCAAAACTCTGTTCCCATGCCAGAGAGGGAATAAGGCTCCACTGTAGCTCCCCGCCCGCTCCCTTCCGCTGCCCTCCCCTCTCCTCCTCCGCGGAGGCAGCAGGTGTGAAGGAAACAGCTTTGGGAACAACAAGCCAGTGATCGAAGCATTCCAAGATAGAGTTTCGATTGTACCTCGCTCAGCCTCTTGACCGGCTGCTAAAGACCCTGTAATAACAGCAGCTCAGTATGTATTGAATCAGATTATTGTTACATGCAGCTCAAAAATTCTGATTTTATGAACAAGCGGAAGTGTCTGCTAAGCCCTGCCTGGCCATGATAAGGTCAGCCCGTCTCTTCGTCTCTTCGTGGATGCTTCCTGAGGCCTCTGCTTAGGGTTTGCTTCGAATAAAAAAGTAAGCGGTAGAAGTGTGCACAGCTCTTCAAAAGGACAAGGCATGGCACGGAGTCCCTGGTTGAACGGAGAGCCCTCTCCCTCAGCCTGCAGCCCTCGTAGAGAAGCTTGCCATCCAAAATGTCAAGTAAGCATTGTTAGAATCATAACAAGTTTCTAAACACCGCTTTGCAGGGAAGGTAGAGCGTGTTCACATCATATAAAGCAGGCTATCCTGCCATCTTGTGGCCAAGACAAAGGAAAACACTCAATTCTGTCTGAAACTGACACTCTATGTTAATTGAATTTAAATTTAAAACAATTTCAAAAGAAAACACTCTATTTCAAAATGACAAAATTTGAAACTTATCAGGGTGCCTGGGTGGCTCAGTTGGTTAAGCGACTGCCTTCAGCTCAGGTCATGATCCCGGAGACCTGGGATGGAGCCCCACATCGGGCTCCCTGCTCAGCGGGAAGCCTGCTTCTCCTCTCTCACTCCCCCTGCTTGTGTTCCCTCTCTCGCTGTGTTTCTCTCTGTCAAATAAATAAAATATTTTTTAAAAATTCATGAGTTAGAAATTACTAATCAGATTTATTGATTCACATATTTTGAGTGTTCAACGGGTTTTGACAAATGTAGACAAAAGTGTTACTACCACAACTACATATAAAGATTTCCATCACCCCCCAAATTCCCCCCTGCCATTGTGCCTAACCCCACACCAGCCTAACCACTCATTTTTTCTCTTCCTTGTTAGGCCAGCTCTAGAATTTTCAACAAACTGAATCACACCATGTCTTCTCTTGGCTTCCTGACTTCTTTCACTCACCATGGTTTTGAAATTTATCCCTCTTTACACGCAGGTAAAAGGAATCCAATCCTTTTTTTTTTTTTTCTTGCTGAATGGCATTTCACCAGACAGATTTACCACAATTTGTTTATTCATTCGTTAGCTGGTAGATGTCAAGGTTGTTCCAGGTTGGAGGAATTATAAAATCAGCTAGAACATTCGTACACAAGTCTTTGTGTGGACATATGTTTTTTCACTTCTCTTGATAAATGTCTAGGAGTAAATTCACACAATCTTCTTGTGTGTGACAGCTTTATAGGAAGTTTCCAGATCTTTCCAAGGTGGTTCTATCACTTTACATTCCCATCACTGCACCTGCTGCCTCACATCCATGTCAACACTAGATAATGTCGATCTAGCTCATTTTAATTGACTTGAGTCCAACTGTTATAAGGTCTCACTGCGCTTTCAATGGGCATTGCCCTGTTACTAATTATAAACATCTTTTTGTGTATGTATTGGAAATATAGATTTTGCCCAGTGACCCCATGCATCCAGCAGTTATCTTTATGTGAAAAAAATCACAATAAAAATAATTCTTAAATTATACATATTCATCTCTTGTGAAGTGTCTGTTGGAATCTTTTGCCGATTATTATTATTGAAATGTGGAGTTCTTTACATATTCTAGACATTAGTTTTTTGTCAAATATGTGTTGCAAATGTTTTTCTACCAGTCTACGGATTGCCAACTTATGATAAAGATTTAGAATTGTTATGCCATCTAATGAACTGACCCCTTCATTATTATGAAGTACTGGTCATGACCCCTGGTAATATTCCTTGTTTTAAAGATTTCTTCATCTAATATTAATATGAAAATACCAGGTGTGATGATACTTTTTTATGGAATCTCTTTTTCCCATATCTATGTATTTAAATAAGAATTCTAGCACACAGCATTGGGTGGAGTCTTTTGCCTATCCAGTGCACCTCTAATTTGGAATGTTTGGGTCATTCACATTTATTGAAATGTATCAATTTGCAATAAATGTATCAATCAATGTCAATTTTACATTTACAACCCTGCCATTTGTTTTAATAATCGCCCCATATGTTCTTTGTCCCTGTCTTACCTCTTTCCATGTCTTTTCTTTGATTCTTACTTTTGTCTTTATGTTTTAGACCTTCACTGGTTGCTCTAGCATTTATAATATGCATCTTTATTTAATCACCACCTACCTTCAAATAATTTCATACCCCTCCACACACCTGTGAAATACTTAAAGCAATACACTTTGATTTCCTCTCTATTCTTTGCAGTTTTGTGCTTTTGAACTTCAGCATGCTATACCCTCCACAGTGCATTGTCATTATGCTTTCAACAATCAAATATCTTTGAAACAGATGAAAATCATGTAAAAGACAAAGTATTTTCTATTTACACAACATTTACCATTTTCAGTGTTCCTCATTCTTTTGCTTAAACCAAGTTTTCTTTTCTTTTTTTTTTTTTAGAGTTTTATTTATTTGACAGAGAGAAACGCAGCTAGAGAGGGAACACAAGGAGGGGGAGTGAGAGAGAGAGAGAGAAGCAGGCTTCCCGCTGAGCAGGGAGCCCAATGCAGGGCTCAATCCCAGGACTCTGGGATCATGACCTGAGCTGAAGGCAGATGCCTAATGACTGAGCCACCCAGGCGCCCCTAAATCCAAGTTTCTATCTAGTGTCATTTTTTTTTTGCCTAAAAAAATTCCATTCAGTTTAACTGACTGAGCCACCCAGGCACCCACTAAGAAGTATTTTTCCAAAGGCACTTCATAATCAAATTGCTTAACATAAGTAATATTAAGAAAATCTAATAAGTAGGTGGAGGGGATATATATATATATATCTTAAGATAGTTTTAACTTCTTAACTAATGTGTATTTGTATTTTGTTATTTTAGACAACTGTTGAACATTATTTCTTCAATAACTACCCTTTCTTCTCCCATTTCGTCTGGTCCTAAAATTTCATGTATGTTAGATGACTTGCATTTTCCCACATCAGTGAGGTTCTATTAAGTTTTTCAACCTCTTTTTTTTTCCTCTCTCTGTGCTTCAGTTTGAATTTTTCCCATTCCTATGTCTTCAAGTTTTCTGGTGTTTTCTCATCTGTTATGCTGTCATTCCATCTATCAAGATGATATTTTTCATCTTTAGAAATGACATTCAGTTCTGTCTGTGTTTCATTTCTTTCCTCAGTATATTCCTGTCTTCCTTCAATTATTTGAGCATATCTACAATATTTACAGCAGCTGTTTTAAGATCCTTGTCATTTCTGGATCTGCTTGTATTGCTTGACCATCCTCCTGATCATAGGTCAAAATTTCCTGTCCCTTTACATGTTGATAATTTTTTATAAGAACCTAGATATTTTGGAGTTACATTGTTAAGCATTGGGATTGTCTTTTGTCCCTTTATGAAGTATTGATATATTTTTTTACAGACAAAAAGTGGTAATCCAACTGATCCTTTTGAACCTTATGTTCAAGCAAGACCAATTTTAAAGTAGTCTTTCCTCTAAGGCTAATTTAGCCCTAGTAGTAAGAAGTGGCCTTCTGTTATCTCTGCTGGTTGCCACATGTGTTCTAAATGTCTCTCATTCTGGCCAAGTGAATTTTAAATGTCTCCTGGCCCTATTCAGGGTTAAGTTTCAGAACTGTTTACCCCCAGCTGTTGTTTTCATAGCTTCATGGAGTTTCACACTACACATGTGAAGATAAGTACCTCACAAAGGTTCAAAGAATCCATTAAGCAGATTTCTGGAGTTTGTTCTCTGCAAGGCTCCCAACTCTTCTGTACTCTGTCCCGTGAATTTCAGCATCTTTGTCTCTCCACCTACTATGTCTGTCTCCTTGACTCAGCTCACATATTGAAACCTTCTTACTGATGCAAGGTGCCTCTCATCTGTTCTCTTCTCTTGGGGAGCACAGTACTACACTGCCGGTTGTCCAGGATTTGAAAGCAACTGTTTCATTATTTTGTCTAGTTTACTAATTTTTTATAGTAGGAAGGTATTTATAATCCCAGATAATTCATCAGTTGATAGAATAAGAATTCCCAGGAAGTTATGTTTTGATACTCAGTGAAAACCATGGTGTATTACCTCTCTGTGGTCACCGTAAGAAACAGCCACAAACTTGATAGCTAAAAATGATCAGAAGCTATTCTCTCCCAGCTCTGGAAACCAGAGTCTGAAACTGGGATATTGTTAGAGCTTTACTCCCTATAGATACTTAAGAGAAAGTCTGTTCTTAATTCTTTCAGCTTCTGATGGCGGTACTTCATGACTTGTGCCTATGTCACATGGGGAAAATTGAAAACTAGAATGCAGTCTACTCCCCTGGTTTAAAAATATGAAAACTGAGGTACCAAAACATGGCAGATATTCCTACTTGGGAAGCAGATGACAAGTAGGACTCCTAAACATCACCTCAGAGATTCTGAGTTCGTGTGTTTGCACTAGCAAAAGGGGATCTGCATTTTCAAAAAAAAAAAGAAAGAAAAGAAAAGAAAGTTAAGAAAATCCTGATGCAGGTGGACAGTGGACCACACTGAGAAACACCACTCAAAGGGCTCTTACCTGACCAGGAAGTGAAGTAAATAAGAAAGCCCATACGCCAAGGGAACAGGTTACACCACCAGAGCAGACAACTGATTAAAGTTACAACCTCAGAACCAGTTCTACATTGTGCTACGTTTCTTAGACTCAGAGCTAGAACTGATTGTAGTCTCCATAATAAAGTGAACTCTAAAAAAATAAAAATAAAAATAAAAATAAAATAAAGTGAACTCTAGCTTCCCTGGAAACATTATCACTAGACTTTTTCACTTGAATTCATGCTGAGATAGATTCCCTTCTTCTCTCAATCTGGACCTCTACAAGCTGATCATAATGGAAAGCCACTGGCTACACTGGAGGGTCTTTTGCACCTATGAATTCACCAGGGAATGAGAAAATCCTAGAACACAAGTTGGGGAGGAATCTTCTAGAGCAAGTTCCTAGCTTTATTTTTTTTTTAAGGTTTTATTTATTTATTTGACAGAGAGAGACACAGTGAGAGAGGGAACACAAGCCAGGGGAGTGAGAGAGGGAGAAGCAGGCTTCCCACAGAGCAGAGAGCCCAGTGTGGGGCTGCATCCAGGACCCTGGGATCATGACCTGAGCCAAAGGCAGACACTTAGCAACTAGGCCACCCAGGCACCCAATGCCTCTCTTTAGGCAAAAAGTTTTTCCCTAAAAATGAACACATTCCTACCTTCCCTGTGAATGACAGCTATAAAGTTGACCCCAGAACATATCCTAACCAGGGACTCCACAGCAATCATTCTCAGCTATTCTAATAGCTTTAAAGAAAGGGTACAAATGGGATCGAGGCCCACATTGGGCTCTCTGCTCAGCAGGGAGCCTGCTTCCTCCTCTCTCTCTGCCTGCCTCTCTGCCTGGTTGTGATCTCTCTCTGTGTCAAATAAATAAAACCTTTTTTTAAAAAAAGGCACAAATGGAATACGCAATGGGTTTAATTTAGTAATTTGCTCTTGAAACCATTTCAGTATTCCATAGATCAATAGAAAACAGGGTAAAGATTTTTAAAGTGGTCTACAATGATGTTTTCAAAGGCTAGAGATAAGATCTACATGAAAGTTTACATGACTGGCATTTTTAGCTAAGGATCAGCTTGGAAATGATTTTTGTCTCTGTGTTCTCAGAGCCGAACCACTAGTTGATTCACTCAATCCAAATAGTCACACTGGTTGGGGGGCAGGGGGGAGGCGGGAGGCTAGTTACTCCTGAAGTACTTAAACAAGTTAAATATTATCAAAAAAATAAGGCACTAACATAATAACAGTCCATACACAGTGGCATAAGAACTCTTCTTTATATCCATTGAAAGAAATGAATAATCCAACTTGAACCCTTGACATTTACATTAGAAGGTAAACTAATAGATGATTTGGGCTGAGCCTCATTCATTACAGCCTGCAACATACAGAAGGGACTTAATAAATACTTGAACAATTCACGATAGATATGTTTTTTTCTGGAATACAAAGATCTTAAGCTTTAATAAAAAGTATTTTATTATTATTATTACAAAATTAATAATGTAAAAAACCCGTGAATTTCAAAGTGAGATGCTAAGTGAAATTTAATGTTTCTTTGTGCTGAATTCTCTAACTCCTGACCTGAAAAAATTAAATAGCAATAAATATCCTTTCTCCCTCATATGTCTATATACTGTTTCATTTTCACATGAGACTTAAGCCAGTCTAAATAAAATAGCATTGCTTTTCAAAGGGAAGCAATTATTTAAGAAAAAAACACCTGTAGAATACTTCAAACTTACTTCACAAACCTTTCAATAACAGCTAGAGATATTTGACTTTGAAAAGCATCCCCTCTTGGGCGCCTGGGTGGCTCAGTTGGTTAAGCGACTGCCTTTGGCTCAGGTCGTGATCCTGGAGACCCGGGATCGAGTCCCACATCGGGCTCCCTGCTCGGCGGGAAGCCTGCTTCTCCCTCTCTCACTCCCCCTGCTTGTGTTCCCTCTCTAGCTGTGTTTCTCTCTGTCAAATAAATAAAATCTTAAAAAAAAAAAAAAATCCCCTCTTCCATTCCATTCACATAGTTACTGCTATTACCCATTCCCTCCATGAGGGGCACTCCAGCAGGTGACCACAAAGAGATCACACGCCATACTGAATGGAGAAAGCGAGATCTGGGCTGAATATTTCACCCTTTCACTCTAAAGGTTTCTGTATGTTTTTCAACTGAAGTGTCTCCATTGGGAGTCTTGAGTGAAAGATGATGTCTAAACGGAATGCAAAACAGAAAATACTTTCAGCCATTTTAAATGACTTAATATGAGAATAAGACTTTGAAACTGGGGGCACAGGGTAGGCAGCATGGGGTGGGGTGGGACGGGGATGATCTGTGATCAAATGACAGAAGAGTAAACCCCCAACTCCATGCCAACGTTCTCAACAGTAATGATTTTCAGGACCCCTTGCCTGACTCTCTGCAGGGGTTGGGGCTCCCCTCAATTTCTAGGGGATGTTCTGCCAGCCTGAGGAGCGGGTCTGGAGGCTATAATCAAGTTCCAACTAATTGGACATCTATAAGTAGACATAATTCCAAAGCAATATCTAATAGCATTTAGTTCAAAAGGCCTGTCAAGATGTCTAGATGTGTTAGTTTTCATTTTGCAAAAATGGATTACTTTATTCACAAAGTACATCCCAAGTCATTAGTGCAGACTGACAGAGGAAGAGGAGCGCCACCTCTGCCAAGGAGGCAGAAAACCAGAGAGAGGATTCTTCCTACCCTAGCCAGAAGAAAAAGCTACAAAACTGCAAAAACATGGCTTTGTTTTCACCCATCAGAGAGCTGAGGTCACAGAGCAAATAAGTAACCTAAAATCTAATGAATGGGAAGCCCTGGTGAGAAAAGGCAGAGGGGCACCGGCTCACCTGTACCCAACTGAGAACGGGCTGGAGAGGCGCTGGAAAGCCACCAGCAGACCGTGAGCCTGAGAGTAACAAGACACAGGCGTGCCTTTAGGCAATTGCATTAGGTGCCCTCGGGAAGACAGGACCCAGGAAGCCCTGGGTCTGGTGCGGCCTGGAGGGGGGTGGCTCACCGGTGCAGACGAGGCACGAGGTGTCTCCTGGACGCTCCTCTCCCCTGAAGATAAAGCTCTAAGCCATTGGTAGGATGCAAGCCCCATCTTTCCCAGGGCGCATTAGATGTCCCCACAGCAGCTTGGGACAGGGTAAAAGAGAGAAGGCTCTCTGCCTTGGGAAAGCCGAAGGAAACTCCTGGAGCCAGGATCTTGCCACCATAGTGGGACGCTCCATCCCTGGAGGAGGAAAAGAATATCTACTCCACACAAGACCTCCCAAAACCACCGAGAAAAAGAACCCATGAGCCAAGTACCCAGGACCTGCCTGAGACGGAGGCTAACGTGGGACCACAGAGAAATGCCTCCTGCTCAGGTCCCACCACCAGGCCTGCTCATAGGAAGCAAGTGGCAGCAGCTTCCAGCTGGAAACCCCTGTTGTGACCTGAATCGTGTCTCCCAAGAAGGTATATGTCCGTCTTAACTGCTGGTGCCAGTGAATGTGACCTCACTTGCAAATAAGATCTTTGGAGATATAATCAAGTTAATGGAATGATTGCAATCCAATAATTGGAATTGTGCTCATCTTATAGTAGTTGCCCTATATCCCATCTCAAACTTTCTCTTCCTTATTCTATCTTTTCATAACTGCCTAAGTACATCTTATTGGAGTTCATTTCATTTCCAAACTGAAGTTCTCCAGTAAGTTCTCCAGTAAGTTCTCCAATAAGTTTTTTTTTAATTAGAAAAGAGTATACATTTTTTTAATTAGTCAAAACTCTGGAAAGATTACAATGAAAACTAGGTCCCACGTTTCAATGTATATTATTCCATTAGAGTCTCTTGCACAAGAGTTTATCACTCAGCTATACTAACTAGCCTCCTGTGCTAGCTAGAAAATCTTCGTTGAAGCCCCTGCATTTGGCACTTTGGAGTTCACCAGTTAGAGAAATAATTATTGATAAGTCTTTTAAAAATTATTGATAAGTCTCACAATACTTTTTAAAAATTCAATTTGGGGCACCTGGGTGGCTCAGGTGGTTGAGCGACTGCCTTCAGCTCAGGTCATGATCCCGGAGACCGGGGATCGAGTCCCACATCGGGCTCCCTGCTCGGCAGGAAGCCTGCTTCTCCCTCTCTCACTCCCCCTGCTTGTGTTCCCTCTCTGGCTGTGTTTCTCTCTGTCAAATAAATAAAATCTTAAAAAAAAAATTCAATTTGGTCAAGATTAAGACCCTTTTTTAAAAAAACTGTATATATTTATTTCAGAAAGAGAGAGTATGAGTTGGGCGAGGTGCAGGCAGAGGGAGAAGCAGGCGCCCTGCTGAGCAGGGAGCCTGATGCAGGACTCGATCCCACGATCCTGGGATCAGGACCCAAGCTGACGGCAGATGCTTAACCACTGAGCCACTAGGTGCCCCTAGAAGAGACCTTGAAATAAAATCTTACTGCAAATAAAGATCAAGCGTCTTCTGACAACTAATTCATTTGTTCATTAAATAGTGTGAAATATTTACTATATGCCTGGTACTTTCCAAGGTATCTGAGATACATCAATGAACAAACAAGACAAAAATGTCCCCATGCCTTCAAGGAGCTCACATTTTGGCAGAAAGAGAAAAGAGAGGGAAGTCAATGACACAGCATTTTGGAAGGTGGCAAATACCCTGGAGGAAAAGGAAAGCAGGAGAAAAGGAAAGTAGCAGGAGGTCATAAAAACAGAAGAACAGGGCAAAGAAAAGTATGGAATTTGGGGGCGGGGGACACAATCAACAGATCAAATTAAACAATCCATATTTATAAATCTTTTACAATGTGGCTATTATATCTATTTTATGTTTTTTAATTATCGACTTTGCTCCTTCTTTATGCTTATTGAGGCTTCAACTATCATAGTCAATCTCCATCTACAATTAGATATTTAGTCTTACACAAAATTCCAATGTGCATAAAAGTATTTATGAAGATTCTGCCAAGTGTCGCAAGAATTTCAGCTCTAGGATATATGAAATTCCACCATCTCTTCCTGGGGATCATTAGGGAAAGAGAAAACTGGGATTTGGGTATAGAAATGGGACAAAAAGCAGACAGCAAAGCAGGAGTGAGGGCTTTTTACGGTGAAGTCCTAGAAGTAAAGGATGTGAAGAGGATACGTGACCAAGACTTAGAGCTTGCTGGTGACCTCTCGGATGTGTCAAGAAAAAGGATGGTAAGAAATGTGTCAGAGGGACACACATGAGTCTTATTGAAATGCCTCTACTTACGTGTGCATCTGGGGCCGGCTCAGCCCTGGTTCATGGCCGGCGGCGGAGACACGGAACCACACCTGCGACAGTGGGCCGAGACCCAGCTGTGAGACTGAAACCCCAGCAGGAGTATGGACCGAACGGCGGGGATCTGAGTGGGGATCCATTATGTGTTGAGAGGTAGGAAGAGCTTTAAGGCCATGCAGTGTCCGGGAAGCCACCAGCCCTGCTTACAAACGCGCAGACCTCAGTTCACTGTGAGGGCCCAGAGGGCTGCTTCAACTGTCTCTGTGTGGAGTGAGGGTAAGAAGGGTACGCTCCGTCATGGCGGCATGAGGATTGAGTGAATGAATATACAGAAGGCACAGAAAGTGTCAAGGCTGGGGTTCACAAATTCATCCAGCCCATCACTCGCTTAGGCAGGGGGGAGACAAAACCAACTTACATCCTGCGACTCCTGGAGCTGACATCCACGCTGAGGGGAGCAGGCAATAAACAAAACAAATAAGCAAATGAATATGGATATCACATAGCGCATGTGTTTTGGAGAAGAATGAAGCGAGAAGGGGCAGTTGCAGTTTTGAGTAAGGTAGTCATGGAAAGGCTCCATCAGGATACCCTTGAGCAAAGGTTCAGTCCCCAGAGAGGGCACAGAAAAGCGCCACACTTGAGTCCAGAGTGTCCCAGGGCGTTCTGGGTGGAATGATCCAGGAGAGGAACCCGCAGGAAGAGAGGTCACAGAACAAGGGTGGGAGGAACCCACGGGAGGCTGATGGCACCAGGAGCACTGGGATCCACTCTGGGGGACTGGGGTGCCAGCGAGGTCCCTGTGAGCAGGAGCTCTTGCCTCAGGCCTTAGAGGGACGCCTCTAGCTGTTGAGCTGGGGCTGGAGTGGGGGCGAGACCAGGGAGAGAAGCACGGGGGCCAGTAGGAAGTGATCACTCTGATGGAGGCCAAATGTGGCTTTGGCTGTGTGTGCCATGGCACCCAGGTGGCTTTGGCCGGTGAGAGTCCTGCGATCCTGGGTCTCCTCCCAGGATAGGACAAGCAGGGCTATTTTTAACAGGGCACATGACATTCAATCTCTGTCATCGCTCTCCTGGTGAGTTCTTGTCACAGCAGAGGAGCAAAGTGGTGTGGGCAGAGACAGCTAGAAGCTGAAATGCTTCTCATCGTGTCTTTAAGATATTTAGCCAAGTCTGACGTCCAATCTCTGCTTCTGCAGATGCTACTTGCATATGGCAAAAGTAAGTTCAAAGTTTAATTGACATATTTTATAGAGATTGCCAAGTATTCATATTTTCTACTATTAGGCTGAGGAATGGACAGGGAGTCAATAAGATAAAATCCATGAATGAGCAGGCTGGAAACACCGCAGAGGCTGGCTGTCAGTCAATAATGGACGGCCGGTCCTAGCCTGCAAGGCACTGTGGTTGAGAAAAATTTACCCAGAAACCACAACACTAGGGATCTGTGTAAGCCCACGTCATTATCAGTCACCTGTACAGAAGGAAAATCTCTTCCTTTACCCCCCAAGGTCTGCCAGCTGGGCT
Source organism: Spilogale gracilis (assembly GCA_004023965.1). Classification (NCBI taxonomy): domain Eukaryota; kingdom Metazoa; phylum Chordata; class Mammalia; order Carnivora; family Mephitidae; genus Spilogale; species Spilogale gracilis. The sequence continues at coordinate 12,701 of PITA01032891.1, forward strand.
AAGAATTAAATTTACATAAAACAGATCAACAGGAAAAAAAAAACCCAAAGTTCTGTTACCTGTGTCCAGAGTCCCAGTGATGAAACGGACCAGGAGAGGCAGTTTTTATACATTTCAGACAAAGACAGAATACTGACAGGATAAAGGAACTGACAGGATAAAGAAAACAAGTACTTGGAAGCTTTAATTAGGAGGGAATTCTAGCTGAGGTAATAGATCAGGAAAAAAGAAACTTTGTCTCTAGGGTTTTCTCAGCTTTAAAGTTCCCATCTCTGATAATAAGGATGTCTTTTAACTTCTTAGGAAAAAGGAAGTATTTTTCAGGAGTGATTCGTTTCCTGTTTTCCTGCTCGTGGGGACAGCGGAGGCTCTGAGTGTCATCAGCTTCTCCCTAAGAACTTTTATTTAAAACAATCAATACACCGAAGTGGCACCTTTGGGGCAGACCGCCCTGGGCGCCTACATAAGGGGTGCAGCACTTTTCTCCCCCATTCTAGGCTCATCCTTTCATGAAATACATAGAAATGGAAGGGCTCCAAAGTCAGCAGTACTACCAAAATTGCTAACGCTTTCTGCTATGAACCTCCAGAGACTATTAAAGACAGAAACTCGGGGCACCTTGGTGGCTCAGTTGGTTGAGCGTCTGCCTTCGGCTCAGTCATGATCCCAGAGTCCTGGGATCAAGCCCCACATCAGGCTCCCTGCTCAGCGG
>PITA01032892.1:0-13415 GCA_004023965.1 Spilogale gracilis
TGTGCTTTGAGAAAGAGAGGAAGCATGAGTGAAAGCAGTGGCAGAAGGAGAGAATCTTCAAGCAGACCCTCTGCTGAGCGCAGGACTGGATCTCACAACCTATGAGATCATGACCTGAGCTGAAATCAAGAATCAGAGCCTTGGGGTACCTGGGTGGCTGTCGTTGGGCATCTGCCTTCCTCAGGTCATGATCCCAGGGTCCCCAGATCGAACATCGAATCAGGCTCTCTGCTCAGCGGGAAGCCTGCTTCTCCCTCTCTCACTCCTCCCTGCTTGTGTTCTGTCTCTGGCTGTGTTTCTCTTGTCAAAGAGATGAATAAAATCTTAAAAAAAAATAATCAGATGCTTAACTGACTGAACCACCCATGTACCCGTAGAGATGAGTATTATTTCATTTTGAGGATATATCAATTAATATTTTTCATACAGGTCTCATGATAGAGGACTCTAACTGTTACATTAATTCACAGATCACATAGCAGGATTATCAAGGTTAAATTCAACAATCCAAGTCAAATAATATTTTACTATACATACTGATATTTCATTCTAATTCAAATCAACTTGTGGTTCAAGGACCTAGAACGTTACCTGATGCTACTACAGTATCTAAGTTTGAAATGATTTTATATTATATTTTGAATATAAAATAAAACTCAGATTCTGCTCAAGAAATATTTACATAAACATAGAAAACCAATAGATTCACTTATCAGTGAGTTTCTCCTGGCCAAAGCAGAATCAAATCTCTGAAGAAATTAGGCACAATTTTCCATTATTTTGTAGTTCTTGTTCTTTATTCACTGTTCTTTGAATTTTCTCAAGCACTGAACACCAGAATGTATATTAGATATTCAATTTTTGTAATGACCCAGTAAATCTCTGATCCTGATAAACAGTACCGCACCCCTGCAAAATGTCAGATGATTAAGACTGCGGCCGGGAGGAGATTTCAGGTGACTGGCCTCAGAGGCAGAGCATAATTTTTCACACCACCAGGCAAACTACATACATTCACCACAAAAAACCCCGCACAGAGATAGGTCAACAGAGATTAGCATGTATGTTCTTAGTCCTATTCAGGATCCTGTTTCAGTGTGACCAAGACCAATTAACATTTCACCAGTTATGGAAGGAGAAGGAAACCTGAGTTAACTGGAACCACATTTCCCAATTTATTCCAGAGGTGGTTAACCAGGAGTCCCAAGGTGTAAGCACCTCTCAAGCCTGGGCTAAAACAGATGAAGAGAAGCCGAGTGTAGAAAGAACTAGTTGTAGCCTGGGATAGAAGAGAGTGTTGGGATTGCAATACTTAGAAAAGTTGCTGCCATAAGCATATTCTCTTTACAGGTGAATTTGAGCTTCTCCTTAGCCCAGAGTCTGCCAGTCTCACACAACAACCTGGAGATCGCTGCCACCCCTCACTCTCTCTGTGCCCTCCGTGCCATAGACCAGAGTGTTCTCCTGATGAAGCCTGAGCTCTCCCCTCAGTCGGTGAGTCCCCTCTCAGTCTCACATGTCAGAAAATGCACACATGAGAAGACCAGTTTGAGAAACTGGAGGCTGTAACTGAGTGGACACACTCTTCCGAGTGTCAGGCATAGTGTACTAAGTTATGTACGAGATGACATTAAATTCAGTTCCACAAAAGACATTGCACAGACTGCTTCACATGTCTCGCCTTACTTCATTCTCTGTTATAATACGTTCTCAGTGAGGGAGCAACATGGCTCCCCACCACGTTCCCTGGCTAGCACGGTACCTCATCTATAGATGTTGAACACATTGTCAGTGAATGAATGCATGAAGAATAATTCTTGAAGGTGGCTATTTTTACCTTAATTTTAAGAATGAAAAAAACACCACTAGCGTAGATCAAGCCACTACAGAAAGAGTGAGCCAAAATAAATCTTAAGGGTGGAATTGGAATCATATTTCTCATTCGAATCCACCTTTAATGCACCACATTTCAAGACAGTTTGTGAAATGCTCAATTCTTAAGTTTTCCTTAACATCTAGGCACTTACTCACTGGTTTGAAGTATGGACCAAAGAGTTTCCATTCAAACTTGTCTTTTAGAGATGCCTCTTGTATGAAAACACTTTCCAAAAGGCGCTGTAGTTTACTTTCATCTTCCCTTTATTCATTTAACAAATGTTCACTGCATTTTGACTAGAGACTGGAGCCTGCTCTGGTAACAGGAGTTCTGTTGGTGAATAATCAGATGTGGTTTCTTGACCATCTTAGACTTACAGTCTTATGAGATATTAAACAAACAAGCAACAGAAACATATAAACGTGGAATAGTTCCAAATTTTGCTAAATATAATGAAAAGAACAAAAAAATGTTGATATAAAGAAAATTTTCTGAAATAATGATAAGGAGTATCTTCTTAGATGGTCAGGGGATGGAGAGGTAGGGGCAGGCATGACTAAGAATGATAGCAGCATGCCTGAAGGTCTTGAGGTCAGGCCAAGCCTGGAGTGCTCTAAAAGGAAAAGGTAATGACCTAATATATAGGGGAGAAGGAAAAGGTTGGCAGAGGCTATGAGAAAAATGGAAAGTAAGGAAGGTTGTGACTAGCTCTCTTAGCCTGGAATGGAATTTGGAGTTTACAGTAAATCCTGCAGTAAATCTCAAGAGTTCGTTTTGTTTTTTGTTTTTGTTTTTTTAAAAGATTTTATTTATTTAAGAAAGAGAGAAAGAGCAAGAGTGGGCAAAGAAGGGCAGAGGGAGAAGCAGACTCCCCACTGAGCAGGGAACTGCAGGGCTGGATCCTAGGACCGATGCTTAACCACTGAGCCACCCGGGGGCACCAAATCTGAAGAGTTTTAAACAGCAGAGTGGCAACTTAGATTTGTTTGTTAAGGAGATGCTGTTTGCTATTGAGAAGATGAGAGCAAGAATGAAAGAATGAATGGACATGGTTAGTAGGTCCTTGTAGTAGGATAGATAAGAAATGAACACAGCCAGATTAGGAGGACCACAAGGAGGCCAATGTTTGCTTAATGGCCAGCATGCTAAGGGCCTGAGCAGGTGGCCTGATGCTAGGCTCTGGGCAAACACTGAACTGTGTTGGGTTATTTCCAGGTTGCTTGTGCACCTGGACTTTTCTCAAGCTAAAGCTGGTCCTAAAACAGTAGACTAAAACAAACAAACAAAACACCTGGTAAGAGGTAAAAACAACTTAATCACTTTATAAATTGGGAAAAGAATGAATCAAGAAGTTATTGTGATTATTTCTGAGTTATTGGGATTATGACTGGCTTTTATTCTCTCATCACTCTTCTCTGTAGTGTTCACATTTTCTGCTTCCTTTCTTTATTACGATTTCTTTCTTTATTTGAGAGAAAGAGTGCACACACAAGTAGAGGAGGGAAATAGAGGCAAAGGGAGAATCTCAAGCAGACTCCCATCGAGCATGGAGCCAGATGTGGGGCTTGATCTCATGACCCTGAGAGGATCATGACCTGAGCCACCAAGAAGCACCTAGGCTTCCTTTTAAAAGACTGCATTTGGGCTAGAACACAGGAGAGTTGAGTTTTATTCTTATTCAACCAAAATGAGCTCTGAGACTTGAGTCAATTAATTTGATTTTTCTATGTATCAATTTCTCTTGTACGGCAGGATTAGAATCCACAACTTTTGTCTTCCCATAATTGTGTTCCTTTTTATAATGTTGGCATGGGAGTGTTAAAGAAACATCATGGTCTTCTAAATCCCAGATTGAACATTATCATGTTTAAAATAAGGTTAAGAAGCAAAACAACAGTTTTTCCTTTTGATTTCTTGATTTTTCAGGTCTATAATTCGCTTCCAGTAAAGAGAGTTTTTAGTGTTGGATATGTAAATCCCCTGAATGAAGATATTGAGCCATGTATCAAAGCAGAGGACATCGTTCACAATGGAATTGTTTACACGCCAAAGAAGATCCCGCAAGGCGATGATGTTTACAATATTTTTAAGGTAATTCATCTTCCTGAAAATAGAACCAAAACTGAGTGTTAAGTCTTTGTTAAAATGGAGAACAAATTGACATCTAAGCTCTAGAGTCCAATCCTGTGCCCCTTAAAGCAAAGCAAAGATTAACAGAGAAATACTGAACCCTCAGAGGAATGGAGAACTTTGTATAAGGACACATATTCAATCACCAATTTATCTGGCCCTTTAAATAACAAGAGGTGTAGTTTTAAGGCCCACAACCTTAACCAAGTTGGTCCCAAAGCTATTGATTACTGTCCTATCTCAGGCTCTGTCAGAGATTCTGGTAAGTGAGAATAATTTAACATTTTCCATAGAGCATCTGACTCCCTTGGGAGGAGAGTGAGCATAGTATCCGCAGTCATTATGGCAGCCTTTTGCACAATAAACACATAGTGAATGAATAAATGACTGAATACAAAAAGTATAATACTTCCATCATCTTCAATGCGGAAGAATTTCAGGAAAACTTGAAAGCAGCCTTTCAGGAAGAAAAGATTTACAAAACTAGGGTGATCATACTAGCCTCACAGATCTGTTAGATAAAATGTTTATCTTTGAGATTAACTGTAATGAGGCAGTGTTAAGGTGAGTTAATCCAGTTTGTGTGATTAAATCTGATCAACCCCGAGAGCAGAGAGGACTAACAACTCAATTTAAACTTGGAGGAAAACAAGTCATTCTTCTGCAGCACAGCAGACAACAATGGGATTGTCCCTCTTCTGGAGCTTCCAGAATCATCACTTGGTTGGTGGTAGGGATAGGAAGAGGAATTTTTAGGTTTACTAACTAGTTGTTTAATCTTTAAACACATATTTCTGACGTCTTTCTTCCTATTCCACATTGCTGCCACCATGGACAGCGGTGCTTCCGGGTCTCACAATTTGTTGGTTCTCTGAGATAAGACAGCAAGTAGTGTTTACCTGTGACTAGTATTGAAGAGAAAGACAGTTGAGACCAGGTCGGCTGTAGGAGTCAGGCTATCCTGTAGGTATCTACATGTCTGTTTTGAGTGCAGAGATTCAAGATACTTAAAAGAAAATAAGGAAGAGAGGAGGTAAGAACAATGATGAAAGAGCTGAGCTGATCATAGAGATTCAGAGAAAGGCATACTTTCCAATAAAACATGAACAAAGCCAATTTTACTAAGACTGTGAAGAAAAATCTCCAATGTGCAGCACCAGAATTTCAAGTGAAAAGAAACAAATTACTCTGTGCAGTAAAGCCACGAGGTACACACACACACACACACACACACACACACACACACACACACACATTATATTTGTTGGGGGGGGGGGGCAGAGGATAGGGAAGCTAAAGAATCCAAGCGTAAAATATTTAGTTTCTTGGAGGCAAAAGATAATGAAAGGGGCATCAGCTTATAGTACATGAACTTCAGAAATAGGAATCAAAAGACATGATTTCTGATCCCAGCTTCTCTTCGCTAACTGGTTGAAATGGACTTCTCTGTGACTCTGTTTTCGTATTTGTAAAATAGCTTTGTTCCCTATTGTGTGGAATTTTCATGAGGATCCTATGAGCTCTATGCATACTAATAAAGTGTGATAATGCGGGGAAGGAAAAATTCTTCCTCTACCCTCCTTCAGGGTCTTCTTGCTGAGCTAAGAATTACATTTACATACGACAGATTAACTAGAGAAAAAAAATAGTTTCATTATGTGCTCACAAAGTCCCAATAACGAAACTAAGACCTAAGGAAATGATCAAACCCCGGGTTCTTATACTTTTTGGACAAAGACACGAAAAATTTGTGAGAAATTGACAGGGAAAGGAAAATAGATATTGAGCGCTTTTGGATTCTAAGTGGAATTTGGGCTGAGATCATAGATTAGAAAACAAAAATAACAGGATTGGTTTCTACGACTTTCTTGACTATAAAGTTTCTATGACTGGTGATAAGGATCTTTTTTCCTGGTGCTTAGGATAGGGCTGGCACCTCTCCTGAGGGAGGTGTGCTTCCTGCTGTTAGGGGGACAAAGAGGAGACTGAGGGTCCTTGCACCAGCTGTCTCCCAAATAACTTCAACTCAAAATAATCAAATGCACTGTGGGATATTTGGGGCACCCTGCCCTTGGTCCCTATAGTCCAAATGTAAGACAACACTCAAGATTGGTTTGCCAGTATGCTTTCACAATTCATTTTCGTCCAGTCTGCAGGATTAAATATTTTTACCAACTCAAAAATCCGCACGACTCGCTTTTGTCAGCCGTACATACATCCAAGAATTCCTTTTGACTACGTAGGAATGAACCTAGGTAAGATTTATTTACCTGCTAGGATAAAAGGGGGGAAATGGTGTTTTTCTGAATATAAGTATTGTGACTCTGGAGCAACTTCTTGGTAAGTTTTCTTCAAATAATGTCCCTCCCCCCCAAAAAAAATGGGATTTTTAAAGCAATTATGGTTTCTCTTTTTCCTCTCCCTCTCTCTCTGAAATCAAAATTGACTGTCTTTTTGTCCTAGTCCTCAATAATCATGCTATTCCAAATCCTCCTCATCCAGGGTGATTTTTACACCTACATTGGTCACGGTAAGACACGACGTACTGCAGTAACAAACAAACCCTCACATCTCAGTGACTGAGCATATAAGAGTTTCATTGTTTGCTCACACAAATTGCTTTTGAGTCCAGGCGCTGTCTGGAGCAGCTCGTTACCAGTCAGTGAGTCGGGGACACCCATTCTGCTTTCACCTTGTGAGTCCGTCTCCAGTGTGACATTTAAGGTCATTACCATGGGAAAGGAGCTGGTTTGCACATGACCTTTTTTGGCCAGCTGCTGAGGTGACACATATCACGTCTGTCCTTACTGCAAGGGAGGCTGAAAAATAGGAAAGATCATACAGACATTTATTGTCAGTGTTATATTCTTTTATAAAAATCAAAGTGGCTTTGATGTATTGGGCAAAATAGAATAAACCAACTTTCAGCGGATATACCTACCACTAGTCTCCTTGTGGGTTTCAAGTAAACCTGGAAATGAGGGAAAGTTGAAAGATTCTTAGTATTCTTTTCGATTGCTGTCAGGCCTAGAGAAATTTCCCACTGCATGTTTGGATATCTACTAATCCTATATCCTAATAAGAAATGTGCTGGTATAAAGTGTTTCTCAGAACTAAACACATGCTGGGTGCCTGGTAGGCTCAGTCAGTTAAGCCACTGCCTTTGGCTCAGGTCATGATCCCAGAGTCCTGGGATCCAGCCCCACATTGGGCTTCTTGCTCAGCAGAGAGCCTGCTACTCCCTCTCCCTCTGCCTGCTGCTTGCCTACCTGTGCTCTCTATGTCTGTATCAAGGGGCCCTTGGGTGGCTTAGTTGGTTAAGTGTCCAACTTGTGATTTCAGCCCAAGTCATGACCTATGTCTCTGTCAAAAAAAAATAAATAAAATATTTAATAAATAAATAAATGAACACATAATTTAATACAGTAGAAATACTTTAATATAGTAGAAATTATTTACTTGAGAAGAAAAAGAATAATGTTCTAGTTTACAGCAGAGGAGTAACTAATAATATTCCCTTAACAGACAGAAAATTTTCCATATAAAAAAAGAAAAGAAAGAAAGAAAAAGAAAATTCTGTATACAGAAAAAAGAGCACTCTGCTAAGAGCAAAGAGGCATGTTCTCACCATATTCCTGCGTGTAGAACCTATGAAACTTTGAAAATTCAAAGACTCATTTAAACTGTCAAAGGCTCAATTTCTTCCAATCTAAAATCAAACTGACAACATCATAGTTACTGTGCATATGTGTGAACATAAATGAAGAAAAGAGAATTATTATTCCATGAATAGTATGTTTTTTTAAAAAGTATTGAAAAGCACTATTACTTTATTTCCATATCCCTCTTAATACCAAATGCATAATTTCTTTCCTGTCCTAAGAGAAAACATGTTCATAGAATGATCCAGAAAACCTGAAAACAGAGTATCATCATTATTTTCCTTTTTTAAAAAAGGATTATTTTTGCGAGAGAGAGAGAGAGAGAGAGAGAGAGAGAGAGATATCCCATTTGAGCAGGGGGAAGGGTAGAGGGGAGGGAAAAGCAGACTCCCTGCTGAGCGTGGCACCCAACACAGCTCAATCTCATGACCCTGAGATCACAATCTGAGCTGAATGATAACCAAGAGTTGGACGCTTAACCGACTGCACCACCCAGAAGCCCCCATCATCGCATTCTTATCCCACATATTCTGTAAAGCTCTATGCAAATTTTCATTTGTATTTGTGACCTATCCATCCTTTCCATTTCATTTCCACCTTAGTCTTGTGTCTCACTATTTCGTATGGAAATGGCATAAAAACCATCCTAAATTACCTTCTTCCTCTAGTCCTTCTCTGTTTCAATCTGTCATGGATACTATGAAAAGCATTATCACCCTTAAACAGTGCTTTTATCATGTCACTTATTTCTCATATATGGTTGCTATTTCTAGAATTCATAGAATTACTGTCCTTAAGGTTTAAAAATTAAGCATGTCCCATGATATTATTTTATATATATGTAAAATATATATATATCTTATTTGCATTTATATATTCATACCTGTGATCGCTATCTTCTGATTTCTAAAATACCACTTTTTTTTAAATCATGCTAACTCTTACTTAACATATCTAATTTATTTGTCCTAGTCTTTATGGCATTTCATTACATAATTACATCTACACTTTACTCAACACAGCCCTAAAATAGACATCCTATTCCATTTTCCCTGTGGAGCATCCCTTCTGACCTCTGCATATATATTCTTAGAGCCATTTCCATCAAGTACCTCCTCCATTCTCCTCTGTTTCTCGTCCTTCAAGGATCATCTAAAATCTTCTTTGGTGAAGTCTTCTCTGCCCAATCTCAAGTTCATTTTCTGTCCTTTGCAGAGTCTCTGCCATCTGTAACACATACTTTACTGTATCCTACAGTTTCTGTCTGTATGTCAGTCACTGTAAAATAAAAAAGCATTTCTAAAATCCTCTTGTTGTAACAGCTATTCGTTCTTGTTTGATTCTCACTGCAAATGGAGAGCACATGATCATCTTTTCGGCATCAAAGCAGTATTTGGTATATTAAATTACTCTTTTTTTAAAAAAAGATTTTATTTATTTATTTGACAGAGAGAAACACAGCTAGAAAGGGAACACAAGGAGGGGGAGTGAGAGAGGAAGAAGCAGGCTTCCCACCAACCAGGTAGCCTGATGTGGGGCTGGAATCCAGAACTCCGGGATCATGACCTGAGCTGAAGGCATACGCTTAAGGACTGAGCCACCCAGGCAACCCTAAATTACTCTTTTTCTTCCCTTTATGCATTGAATAACCAGCTTCTACAGAGATACGTTTGCTTTCATGTCTAGAGAAAAATACATTTACCTCCAGACTCTTTGAAGAAGCAATAGGATTCGCTTTCCTAGAGGAAATAATGATAAATCAATAAATGATAAATGGATAGATAGATAAATAGACAAATGAACAAAGTCACAGTCTCGTAGAGTAAGTCATTTCAATAATAAACATTCCCTGAGAAAATGACCACATTTTACTCGAGAAACTAGGCAACTCTAAGAAATTCATGATAAAAATGAGGTTTACATGGGGCCCTTCCTATTGTCCTGCCACAGCCCTTCCTGTAGCATATGGTGCTGCAAGACCAGTTGCTCCAGCACTCCCCAGAGAGAGTCCTCCAGCCCTGAAGGTGAGAGAGATGGTCCAGAAGCACTTCCCTGAGACCTGGATCTGGGACTTGGTGCCACTCGAGTAAGTTGTGTGTTGCCCAGAATTTCATTTAGGAAAAGATGTGACTCATGCTCTAGGATTTTGGTGTTCCTGAGCCTTGCAGTTCTGTTCCACTTCTTTCTGGTACACATTTAGTAGGTTCCTAGTTCATTGATCTCATTGCTCAACAATGCAATTTTTTTTCTGATTTGGTCCTGAGATATCTAAAATCACGCCAAGTGGGAAACTACTCCTGCGCCTAAAAGCAAAGGAAACATTTCAGAAACTCGGCTAGGAGGGCCGAACCTAGTATCAGGTTTCTGGTTGACCATACTGGGTTGTTATCAGCTAGGGTCCGTGCTAAAAAAAGGATTGGCTAACAAGGCTTCCTCTTATTCCCTTCTCTAGTTCATCAGATAGAAGCGAGGTGGCATTGATGGTCCCGGACACCATCACGGAGTGGAAGGCCAACGCACTCTGCTTGTCTGGAACGACAGGGTTGGGCCTCTCGGCTTTCACCTCTCTTCAAGCGTTCCAGCCCTTCTTCGTGGATCTCACTCTCCCCTACTCTGTGGTGCGAGGAGAAGCCTTTACACTGAAAGCCACCGTGTTCAACTACTTGCCCCACTGCATTCGGGTAAGGCCACTTCTCTGGGAGTGAGCAAAAGTGGAAGGGAGACACCCAGCCACCATTTAATATCTAGGTCTCCTAGGTAATGCCCCAACAAATCGTAGCTGGAAAAGGATGTAGTCTAATTTGGAAATGGGATAGTTGTTAAGAACAAAGCTTCCTGACAGGTCCAAGGTGGTAAGGTTATATCATTTGGGGCTTTATATTTTCTGTGTATTCCTCCATTCAGACATCATTTGACCTGATTATTTTCTCACTCTGACTAAAGCCAACATCTCTTCGTTGTGTTGGCAGAAGCCTAAACCCCGGAACTATCTCAACTCCTCCTGTCAGTTTATCAGTTCCCCAGGGGCAACATCTAAACTACAAAGTGTTGGACAGGATTTGCCTTGTTTGAACAATTTCTCAAAGCCTCTCAATTAGTTCCCATTGTGCCTCAAAGCTCCTTGCCCCGTCATTGTCCCTCTACCTGTGTTCTTTCTCATACTTGTGCATGGGTACGGGGGGCAGGTCAGTGTGCAGCTGGAAGTCTTTCCTGACAAGTCGGCCAACTTAGTGAGAAAGAGTGAAGAAACTCCCTGTGTCTGTGGAAATAGGCAGAAAACTATGTCCTGGGCTGTGACCCCGAAGTCACTGGGTAAGTGGAAATGCTGTTGACAAATCCTACTTCCTATGTTGTAATATTTGCTTTCATCTCTGACTCAGATACATGTTTTTTTTTCCTCCTCCTTCAACAATGATGCCTTCAAAGAAAACCAAGGAGACACAATATGCGTAATATAGTAGAAACTTAAAAAGATAAAACTGTACAATGTAGAACCACTGCTTAACTTCTTAAGAATCTTATTTCCCAGGAAAGGTGAATTTCACAGCTACTGTGGAAGCCCTGCAGTCTCAGGAGTTGTGTGGCAACGAGGTGCCAAGAGTCCCAGCACTCGGACAGAAGGATACTGTAATCAAGTCCTTATTAGTTGAGGTATGTCGGTAAACTTTCCTGAGTCTCAGAGGCCTCAGTCTATTACATAGCAGTATCTGATGTATCTTTGATGTGACATTTCACTCCCAAAAATATAGATGTATCTACAACTGAGTTTCTTACTGACATGTTCTCCTCCACTTTAGAGTGATTGATTTTTTTCCCTATGTATTCAGTATGACCTTCCTTTTTCACTTTTCTTTTTTCAATATAAAGCCTAAAGGAATAGAAAATGAAGACACTTTCAACACAGTCCTCTGTGCATCAGGTAAATGTGAAAAAGTGATAAAATTCACATGTTAAGCCACTTGCCAAAGTGTATAGTTTTAGAATGCTCTTCGGGGTATGTTTTCCTCTGGAAAAAGAAAATTAGTGTACTCTCCCATGTACAAATCTAAGGATATTTGATACAGAACAGTTTTTTCCTGATGAAGGCTTTAAGAAGTTAAAAGACTTACCTAGAAGCTCCTGTTTAATAATGAGAACTAAAGTTGATGACCATAGAACAGGGTTCTTTCTAATACCCCTGTGTTTTCAAACTTCTTCCAAAATAATTTTTGAAGTATTACAATATCTACATGTAAAATAGCTAATAAATAGTAATATTTATTATTCAACTAATAGTTTAGAGGTACTCAAGTTTAATTTACTTGTGTAACTTATCTGAAGAATTTCAGTCACTAACATATATAGAAAACCAGTATTTTACTAATACCATTACCATAATCATTTAAAAGTTACCTGTGAAATATTCAAGCGTGCACCATCTAGAATTATCTTGAGGAAGGTGCTCAGTGTGCAGATCTCTCCTCTCTAGAAGCACCCCTTAATAATCTCATTTAGTCACAGAACTCAAATAACAACTTTGTCATAGAGACCACAAAATATATAACTTGTGTCCACACTGCTTTCCTTACTCAAACTCATGTATTCAGTTGCCCACCACTCATCTCCACTTAGAGGCCTGTAGACGAATAGACATCTCAAAACTAGCATGTTCAAAACTGCTCTTCTGCTGGTCCCCACAAACCCACTCCTCCTAGAATTTTCTCCACCTCAGATCATGGCAATTCCATTTTTCTACCTGCTGGAAATAAAAACTTAGGAACCGTCCTTTATTATGTTGTCTCTCTTATACTCCACACCCAATCTACTTTCAAATGTAGTTGGCTCCACCTTCATATTATATCCAGAATCTTCCCGCTTCTCACCATGTCCACTTCTACTCTAGTCTTTTCTCTCTTGGATCATCTCAGTAACTTCCTAACTGTTACCTGGTCATCTTTCCTTGATCCCCTACAGCAAGAAAGATCCTTGAAAGCACGTTTTAGATCATGGGCCTCCTCAGTCCAAACCTTCCAAGTTTTCCATGTCCCTGAAAGTTAAAGTCTCTGTCTCCAATGTCCTCTCCAAACCCTAGCTACCACCATGACTTCATATCCTGTTACTCTCTCACTCACTAACCCTTTTCTCGCCACACTGGACTCCTAGTCGGGTCTTACAACACAGGCAGCATGCTCTAATCTCTGGAGTCTTTTCACTTTGTGTTCCTTTGTCCTAGAAATCTCTTCACCCAGATATACAGAAATCTTACTCCTTGATATATATATAGTCTCCAGTCACCCTATGATTTTGTTTTATCAAAGAGCAGAATCCATTTCCTACACCCTACACTTTCTGATTTGCTCTTTCTTAATAGCTCACCCATATAAACACTCTGCTTTAATTTTCTCCATAGAACTTATTATCATATATCATATTAAATATTTATTTGTTATTTTATTACTCCCATTAAAATGAAAACTCTGGGAAATCAGGAATTTTTTTGAAAATTGTTTCATCATTGCACTTAAAACAGAACCCATCATATAGCACGCTTTTTTTTATTGTTACTAAATTTTTTTTCCAGTGTTCCAAGATTCATTCCCCATTCCCCACACCCAGTGCTCCACGCTTTAGGTGTCCCCAGTACCCACCACCAGGCTCTCCCATCCCTCCACCCCCCTCCCTCCAAGTCCCTCAGTTTGTTTTTGTGTCCAAAGTCTCTGTTGTTTCATTTCCCTCCCTAGATTACCCTAGTTCCCATTTACTTTCCT
>PITA01032893.1:0-13411 GCA_004023965.1 Spilogale gracilis
ATCCTTTCTGATGGAGGCATAGTACTCCATTGTATATATGTACCACATCTTCTTTATCCATTCATCTGTTGATGGGCACCTTGGCTCTTTCCACAGTTTGGCGATTGTGGCCATTGCTGCGATGAACATTGGGGTGCATATGGCCCTTCTTTTCACTACATCCGTATCTTTGGGGTAAATGCCCAGTAGTGCAATTGCAAGGTCATAGGGTAGCTCTATTTTCAATTTTTTAAGGAATCTCCACACTGTTTTCCAAAGTGGCTGCACCAGTTTACATTCCCACCAACAGTGTAAGAGGGTTCCCCTTTCTCCGCAGCCTCTCCAACACTTGTTGTTTTCTGTCTTGTTAATTTTGGCCATTCTGACTGGTGTAAGTTAGTGTTTTTATTTTCTTTGTTTTCCAGAATTGCTGGACCATAAGGTAGTTCTAGTTTTAATTTTTTGAGGAGACTTCATGCTGTTTTCCATAGTAGCAACACCAGTTTACATTCCTATCAGCAGTGTATAAGGCTTTTCTTTTCTCCCCATCTTTGCCAATGTTTGTTAATTCTTTTTTATTTTTATAATAGCTATTCTAACAGCTGATAATCTTACTGTGATTTTGATTTTCATTTTCCTGATGATTAGTGACATGCACTTGCTGGCCCTCTGTGTGTCTTCTTTAGAAAAGTGTCTCTTCTGATCCTCTGTCCATTTTTTAATCAGATTGTTTGATTTTTTGCTGTTGAGTCTTATAAGTTCTTTATATGCTTTGGATATTAACACTTTATCAGATATATATGATTTGCAAGTATATTCCCCCACTCAGTAGGTTGCTTTTTCATTTTGTTGTTGGCTTCCTTTGCTGGGAGAAGCTACTGAGTTTGATGTGGTCAAACCTGTTTATTTTTGCTTTTGTTGCTTTTGCTTTTGGATTCGGATCCAAAAACTCATTGCCATGACTGATGTCAAGGAGCCAACCGCCTGTGATTCTTTTTCTAAGATTTTTTTTACTTTCATATCTTACATTGACGTCCTTAATCTATTCTGAACAAAGTTGTATGTATGCTATGTATGGTAGAAGTCTAGTTTTATTCTTTTGCAGGTGGCTGTCCAATTTTCCCGACATCATTTATTAAAGAAGATGTCCTTTGCCATTATATATTTTTGACTCCTTTGTTGTAAAGTAATTGACCATATAAATGTGGGTTTATTTCTGGGCTTTCTGTTATGTTTCATTGAACTATGTGTCTGTTTTTATGCCACTACTATGCTGTTTTGATTATTACAGCTTTGCAATTTAGTTTGAAATCATAGCACGTTAAACCTCCAGCTCTGTTTTTTCTCAAGATTTCTTTGACTTTGGAGTCTCCTGTGGCTCCATACAAATTTTAGGATTATTTGTTCTTTTTCTGTGAACAATGCTATTGGAAGTTTGATAGGGATTGCCTTGAATCTGTATATTGTTTTGGGTAGTGTGGAAATAGTAACAATATTAATTCTTCCAGTCCATGGGCATGGAATACCTTTTCATTTATTTATGCCTTCTTCAATTTCTTTCATTAATGTCATAATTTTCAATGCATATTTCTTTCACTTTCTTGGTTAAATTTAGTAATAGGTATTTTATTCATTTTGATATAATTGTAAATGGGATTATACTCTTAATTTCTCTTTCTGATAGTTCATTAAGAAATGCAAGAGATTTGTATTATTGATTTTGTATCTTGCAACATTACAGAATTCATTTATTAGTTCTAAGGATTTTTGATGGAATTTTTAGGGTTTTTTATTTCTGCAAATAGTAACAATTTTATTTCTTCCTTTCCAACTTGGACGTCTTTTATTTCTTTTTCTAATGGCTCTAGATAGGATTTCCAATACTATGTATTGGAAAGCATCTTGTTCCTGATCTTAGAGGGAAAGTCTTTAGCTTTTCACTATTGAGTATGATATTAGTTGTGGGCTTGTCATACATGCCTTAATTATATTGAGTTACTTTTGTCTAGACCCATTTTGTAGATAGTTTTTAGTCATAAATGGATATTGAATTTTGTCAAATGATTTTTCTGCATCTTTTGAGATACTCATATGATTTTTATTTTTCATTTTGTTAATGTGGTATATCATGTTTATGATTTGAGGATGTTGACTCATTCTTGCATCCTTGGAATAAATCCTACTTGATTACGGTGTGTGATCCTTTTAATGCATTACTGAATTGGTTTGTTAATTTTTTGTTGACTTTTTAAAAAAAAGATTTTATTTATTTATTTGACAGAGAGAAACACAGCTAGAGAGGGAACACAAGCAGAGGGACTGAGAGAGGGAAAAGCAGGTTTCTCTGCGAAGCAGGAAGCCCGATGTGGGGCTCGATCCCAGGTCTCCAGGATCATGACCTGAGCCGAAGGCAGTCACTTAACCAACTGAGCCACCCAGGTGCCCCTTTTGTTGACTTTTGCATCTATTCTCATTAGGGATATTGGTCTGTAATTTTCTTTTCTTGTGTCCTTGTCTTGTTTTGATATGAGGGTAATGCTAGACTTGTTAAGTGAGGTTGGAAGTGTTCCTCTTCTATTTTTTGGAAGAGTTTGAGAAGGATTGATATTAATTCTTCTTTGAATGTTTGGTAGAATTTACCAGTGAAGCTGTCTGGTCCTCGATTTTTGTTTTTTGGTTGGTATTTTAGAAACTTATTAACCTGTATCCCCTGTCCTTTTCTGTAAAATGCACATTGACAGCAGTTATGATGAGATCTGGAATCTGATATGCACTCACTAAGGGTGAGCTATTATCATTAACATTATCAATTCCAGCCAGAGATTTTGATGCTTTTAAGAAATACATAGATATTTAATTTTTATCTATTAAAATTAGAAATAAGAATCCAATGAACAACACAGAGCCTCTGTAACTCAGAGCTAAAAAAAATTGTTGGTGATGAAAATATCCATACAATGTTCACCCTTCAGGCAAGTTTAACATTATACCATAGCAGAATGTATAACTCTTCTGAGAATTCTGTGGAGTCGTTTCAGAATTTTGGAATAATTTCCAAATGTACCTATACCAGGAACACCATGAAATCCATACTTGTGTCTATTTATAACATGCAATAAAACTGAGATACAGAACAAGTCTTGCAGAAGTCCTTTCTCACAAAGTGCTCTAGATACAGAACCTCAAGCAGCCATAGAATGTCACAGAGAGTGGAGCCTTGGAGATCCACTCTGAGCTTCCTTACACAAACTTACAGCTCTGTTTTAACTTATTTTCAAGAGGTAGAGCACTTGGCATACAGTAGCTATGCAGTAAATATTTGGTGAGTGTATAAATGGATGAGTGAATGAAAAAAGGAATAATTTTTTAAAAGATGCATTGGTGACGAATCTCACATTCACATTCCCCTGTAACTTGTCTGAAGTATAATAAATTTTTAGTTGCTTCAACATGTCTGTAGGGCTTCTCCTTTATTTTGGTGATTTATAACATAGAACAACAACAAATTAATTACCAATGGAATATATATAATTAAAGTTCTATATTAATGTTCTTGAGACATGAGAATATTTTTCATTGTTGTTTCCCCTGTGTTTAAATTTATCGATCACACTGGTTGCTGCTTTTTTTTTTTTTTTTTAGTAGAAATAAACCAAAACCAAATGTGCATGTATTTTTGCCCACCATAATTTCTTGGTCCTAAAGATCATTCTTCCTACATGCATATTATAATTAGGTTAATGAAATTTTTAACCAGTACTTTAAGCAATGTTTGAAGTACTTACTATGACTTTGAGATTCTAATAAATCCTTTATTACTTCTCAGAGCAGAAATCCTTCAAATTTATGTAGAATATAGCTCACTCAATCAAAAATGCCTTGGAGATTATATTCCACTCCACATGCTGGGTAGGGCATGGCAGAAATCAAGACAAGTTCGGGCCTTGATTTTTTGGAGTCTAAATGTTCCCTACCCTATTATTAAGAATTCTGTTTCCTAACTAACATGGACTTCTGAATTCTTGGCCATGACCCATGTATTTCTTCAGTGCTTTAAAGGTTTATTTGTTCGCTTGTTTGTTTGTTTTTTGGTCTGTAGTCATTAAAACAAATTATACATTAAAAAGCTGAAAAAAGTCTCCCAAATCTTTAGAAATAAATCTACTCAACTTTCAGAAGCAGATGGAACCACAAACTAGAAATGAGGAAACTCTTGTTTTCTCTTTTCTGTATTCTAGTGAGGGACATCAACCTGTTATACTTAAAATAAATTTATAATGCATATTTTAAAAGTTAAAAACATTGAATAAATACTGTGACTGCCTTTT
The DNA here is from genome assembly GCA_004023965.1 of Spilogale gracilis. Taxonomy (NCBI): domain Eukaryota; kingdom Metazoa; phylum Chordata; class Mammalia; order Carnivora; family Mephitidae; genus Spilogale; species Spilogale gracilis. The sequence continues at coordinate 4,308 of PITA01032893.1, forward strand.
TCCCCCAAACATATCTAAATCATTTTTCAGATATGTATATTTACCTATGTTTACTGTATTTATTTTCAAAGTGGAAATAGCAATATATTTTAAGTATGTATTTGACCTCAAACACTGTGACTCTTCCTGTTTAATATATGTTTAACTGCTTCTTCTATATAAGTTATTCAAACCTTTTATTATACACTTATGAATATGAGGTTCTGTCCTACCTGAGAATCCCAAAACAGTTTTTGGAAGATTGTGTGTATGTGTGCATATAGCTGGTGAGGAGTTGATCCCATGTGTAGAAAAGAAAACATGACACTGATATGTGATGAATTTTCATAGTCAACTTCACCTCTTGCACACTTCTGTTTTAGCAAATATCAAGAGTCATATTTCGAAAAAATCGAATCTCTTAGTTTTATAATATTAGGGTACTTCAGAAAAACAACTAATTTTATATATATGTCATGTATATAGTAAATTATATATATTATATATTTTATTTTATATATACATTTATATCTATATATATTATAGATTATATATATATATATATATATATATCTTAAAAAAATAAGGAATCAACTCATGGAATTATGGAGGCTCATGATCTGTCATAAACTGAGGACCTAGGAATGTGAGCGGTATTCAGTCCAGGACCAAAGGTCCAAGAACTAAGAGATCTGACAGTGTAAATCCCAGTCATTTGTGGGGATAGGAGTCAATGTCTCAGCTCCAACAGTCAAAGAGAACAAATTCTCCCTTCTGCCTTTGTTCTATTCAGGCCCTCAACTGAATGGTTAATGCTCACCCACATTTACCACATCTTATAATTCAAATGCTAATCTTATCCAGACACACATGAAATCATGTTTAACCAAATACCTGGCCCCCTTGTGACCCAGTCAAGTTAACATAGAAAAGTAATGATCACAACACTCCTGTTTTCTGCTTGTGGTTACCTTTGTTCTTTCTCGTTTTAGACAAGTTCAAATGGAGAAAGATGTGGTCATTGTCATCTCCAAAGTATGGGCAGCTATGTGGAAATACTGTGATTTGAATTCCTTAGTCTCCCATCTAAATATTCCAGGAAGGAACTAATTAACCCACGGTAGGTCAAGTACCCCAAAGTCATACAATCCATTGACAACTGGCACTTAGATTCAGAGTCACCTTTATTTTTTTAAATTTTTTAAAATATTTTATTTATTTATTTGAGAGAGTGAGCTAGAGAGGGAGGCTGAGCAAGAGGGAGAGGCAGAGGGAGACAGAGAGAACCAGATTGCCTTCTGAGCAGGGAGCTTGACATGGGGCTCAATCCCAGGATTCTGGGATCAAGACCTGAGCCAAAGGCAGATGCTTAACTGACTGAGCTACCCAGGTGCCCCTCAGAGTCACCTTTAAAAGGATGTGAATGTTTCCATAGCAACTTTTAAAATTGCAATCTCCTTAAAATCAAAGATGGTTAATGTAGAAGGGATATGGGGTGTACCCCCTGAAATGGGTCTCCCATATAATTTGGGGACACCTCATATTTGTGAGGCTACCTCACATCTTCATGGTTTTTTTAAATTTAATTTTCATTTCTCAGTGTTCCAAGATTCATTGTTTATGCCCTACACCCAGTGCTCCATGCAATACATACCATCAATACACCACCCGGCTTACCCACCTGTATACCCCCTCCCCTCCAAGACCCTCAGTTTGATTATGAGTCCAAAGTCTCTCACATTTTGTCTCTCTCTCTGATTTACCCTACTTCCCATTTCCATTCCTTCTCCTACTGTCCTCCATATTACCCCTTATGCTCCACAAGTAAGTGAAACCATATGATACTTGACTTTCTCTGCTTGGCTCATTTCACTCAGTTATGTTGACCCACATTTACCACATCTTATAATTCAAATGCTAATCTTATCCAGAAACACTCTCATAGACACACATGAAATCATGTTTAACCAAATATCTGGCCCCTTTGTGACCCAGTCAAGTTAACATAGAAAAGTAATGATCACAACACTCCTGTTTTCTGCTTGTGGTTACCTTTGTTCTTTCTTATTGTAGACAAGTTCAAATGGAGAAATAATCTCCAATCCCATCTATGTTGCTACAAAAGTTGGGTGTTCATGCTTTCTGATGGATATGTAGTCCATTGTATAAACGTACCATATCTTCTTTATCCATTCATCTGTTGAAGGGAACTTTGGCTCGTTCCACAGTCTGGCAATTGTGGCCATTGCTGCAATGAATATTGGGATACATATGGCCCTTCTTTTCACTACATCTGTATCTTCGGGGCAAATACCCAGTAGTTCAATTGCAGGGTCATAGGGTAGCTCTATTTTTAGTTTTTTAAGAAATTTCCACACTGTTTTCAAAAGCAGCTGCATCAACATTCATTCCCACCAACAGTGCAAGAGAGTTCTCCTTTCTTCACAGCCTCTCCAACACTTGTTGTTTCCTGTCCTGTTAATTTTGGCCATTCTGACTGGTGTAAGGTGGTATCTCAGTGTGGTTTTGATTTGAATTTCCCTGATAACTAATGATGACGAACATTTTTTTAGGTGTCTATTAGCCATTTATGTGTCTTCTATGGAGAAGTACTGCTTCATGTCTCCTGTCCATTTTTTGAAGTGATGATCTTTATTTTGGTTGTTGAGTTTGAGGAGTTCTTTATAGTTCTTCAAAATCAGCCCTTTGTCTGTCGTGTCATTTGCAAATATCCTCTCTTATTCCGTGGGTTGCCTCTTTGTTTTGTTGACTGTTTCCTTTGCAGTGAAGAAGATTTTTATTTTGATGAAGTCCCAAAAGCTCATTTTTACTTTTGCTTCCTTTGCCTTTGGAGACATGTCTTGAAAGAAGTTGCTGCGGCTGATGTCAAAGAGGTTACTGCCTATGTTCTCTTCCAGGATTTTGATGGATTTCTGCCTCACGTTGAGGTCTTTCATCCATGTTGAGTTTATCTTCATGTGTGGATAAGAGAATGGTCAAATTTCATTCTTCTATATGTAACTGTCCCAATTTTCCCAGCACCATTTATTGAAGAGACTGCCTTTTTTCCACTGGATATTTTTTCCTGCTTTGTCAAAGATTATTTGCCATAGAGTTGTGGGTCCATATCTGGACTCTCTACTCTGTTCCTCTGTTCCATTGGTCTATTTGTCTGTTTTTGTTCTAGTATCATGCTGTCTTGGTGATCATAGCTTTGTAATAAAGCTTGAAATCAGGTAATGTGATGCCCCAGCTTTGTTTTTCTTTTTCAACATTTCCTTAGCAATTCGGGGTCTTTTCTGGTTCCATATAAATTTTAGGATTGTTTGTTCCAGCACTTTGAAAAATGTTGGTGGAATTTTGATCAGGAGGCATTGAACGTGTAGATTTCTCTGTGCAGTATAGATATTTTGACAATGTTTATTCTTCCAATCCATGAGCATGGAATGCTTTTCCATCTTTTTGTGTCTTCTTCAATTTCTTTCGTGAGTGTTCTATAGTTCCTTGAGTACAGATCCTTAACTTCTTTGGTTAGGTTTATTCCTGGGTATCTTATGCTTTTTGGTGCTATAGTAAATGGAATCGATTCTCTGATTTCCCTTTTTATATTTTCATACTTAGTATATAAGAATACCACTGATTTCTGTGCATTCATTTTGTATCCTGCCACATTACTGAATTGTTGTATGAGTCCTAGAAGTTTGGGGGTAGAGTCTTTTGGGTTTTCCATATAAAGTATCATATCATCTGCACAGAGAGATAGTTTGACTTCTTCTTGGCCAATTTGAATATCTTTTATTTCTTTTTGTGTCTGATTGCTGTTGCTAGGACTTCTAACACTTTGTTAAACAATAGTGGTGAGAGTGGGCATCCTTGTCTTGTTCCTGATCTCAAAGGGAAGGCTGTCAGTTTTTCCCCATTGAGAATGATATTTTCTGTGGGTTTTTCACAGATATATTTTATAAGGTTGAGGAATGTTCCCTCTATCCCTATACTTTGAAGAGTTTTAATCAGGAATGGATGCTGTATTTTGTCAAATGCTTTTTCTGTATCAATTGAGAAGACCATGTGGGTCTTCTCTCTTCTTTTATTGGTTTGTTCTATCAGTTGCTTGATTTGTGAATGTTGAACCACCTTTGCATCCCAGGGATAAATCCCACCTGGTCGTGGTGGATAATCTTTCTAATGTACTATTGGATCCTATTAGCTAGAATCTTGTTAAGAATCTTGGCATTCATAACCATCAGGTATATTGGTCTGAAATTCTGCTTTTTGATGAAGGTCTTTGTCTGGTTTGGGGATTAAAGTAATGCCGGCTTCATAGAAAGAGTCTGGAAGTTTTCCTTCTCTTTCTATTTTTGGAAACAGCTTCAGTAGAAAGGATATTTCTACTTTGAATGTTTGGTAGAATTCCTCCAGGGAATCCATCCGATCCTGGGCTCTTGTTTTTTGGGGGGGAAGTTTTTGATCACTGCTTCAATCTCATTACTAGATATTGGTCTATTCAGATTGTCAATTTCTTCCTGTTTCAGTCTTGGAAGTTTATAAGTTTCCAAGAATGCATCCATATCTTCTAGGTTGTTTAACTTATTAGTATATAACAGTTGATAGTAATTTCTGATGATTGTTTCTATTTCCTTGGAATCAGTTGTGATCTCTCCCCTTAAATTCATAACTTTATTAATTTGGGTCATTTCCCTTTTCTTTTGGATTAGTTTGGACAATGGTTTATTGATCATATTAATTCTTTCAAAGAACCAGCTTCTAGTTTTGTTGATGTGTTCTACTGTATCTCTAGTTTCTAATTCATTGATCTCTGCTCTAATCTTAATTATTTCCCATCTTGTTTGTGGGGTTGGCTTAATTTTTTGTTGATCTTACAGTTCTTTAAGGTGTAAAGGAGTTGGTATATATGGGATTTTTCAGGTTTTTTTTTTTTTTTTCAGTGAGGCTTGGATGGCTATGTATTTTCCCCTTAGGATGGCCTTTGCCATATCCCATAGGTTTTGGATTGATGTATCTTCATTCTCATTAGTTTCCATGAAATGTTTAAGTTCTTCTTTGATTTCCTGGTTCATCCAAACATTCTTGAACAGGATAGTCTTTCGCTTCCAAGTGTTTGAATTCCTTCTGAACTTTTTCTTGTGGTTGAGTTTCAGTTTCAGGGCATTGTGGTCAGAAAAGATGCAGGAAATAATCTCAATCTTTTGGTATCAGTTGAGCCCTGATTTATGACCTGATTTGTGGTCTGTTCTGGAGAAAGTTCCATGTGCACTTGAGAAGAATGAGTATTCTGCTGTTTTAGGGTGGAATGTTCTTTTTTTTTTAAATATTTTATTTATTTATTTGACAGTGAAACACAGCTAGAGAGGGAACACAAGAACTGGAGTTTTAGAGGGAGAAGCAGGCTTCCTGCCAAGCAGGGAGCCCAATGTGGGGCTCAATCCTGGGACTCTAGGATCATGACCAGCAGGGAGCCCAATGTGGGGCTCAATCCTGGGACTCTAGGATCAGTCGCTTATCCAACTGAGCCACCCAGGCGCTCCTAGGGTGTAATGTTCTGAATATATCTATGAGATCCATCTGGTCCAATGTGTCATTTCAAAGCCCTTGTTTCTTTGTTGATTTTCTGTTTTGATGATCTGTCCATACATCTTCATGTTTTCATGATAACCGTCAATTAGTATTTGTATCTCTCTTTCCTTGGTTATCTGTAGAAGTTGGACCTTGCCCCTTTCTTTTTTCCTACCCCAAACCAATCCCTTCTGAATTCGCAAGTATAGCTGAAATCACTTGAAGAACTTCCTTGCTGTCTTATAGAGTCCCCCAACATTTCTTCTTCTTTTTTTTTTTTTTCATACTTCATCATCGTACTGTCTTCTGTTGCTTCCACTGGTAAAATATGTTTTGTTATTTCTGTCTGGGGGTATATCAGCCACTATAACCTTCATTAACATATCCACTTTTGATGAGGCCTCTAATATCAAAGGCTCTCTCTCTCTTTTTTTTTTTTTAGAGGAAAGCTTTTCTTTTTTTTTTTTAAAGATTTTAAGACAGCCATTTCAAATTATAAATTAGAATAACAGAGAGGATTGTGAAAATTCATATACCCAAACCTGATGAGTAAAGATTGTGACTCAGTCAGACAATCATGAGTCCTGAGCAATAGGGCCATCAGAAATTGAGAAACAGCCTTGAGGTGTGCTGCTGGGCTGTTTGTCCTTTCTTTTCTTTACTATCTTTACTATAATAGTTATAGTAACCCTATTATTTATATGTAAGCACACCTGGGCCTAATCTCCAACACAGAATTTTATGACTACTGACAAAAAAAGTAATGTTTTGAATGACTAAATTCCAACATCAGAATAAGGATCATTGTATACTTTTTTTATCTGCCTTATGGGAGGTGGTCACTTCTATCTTAGAATCCTGGAAATAATCCCCTTTGGACTATATTATAACACTTCTAAGGAGAGTAGTTAACCATCAGAAGACACTTAGGAATATCTATTATTAACAAATAATTAGTAGCTCTGGCTAGATCCCAGGTTTTAGCACCCCTCCTCCCTAAAAAAGAGTTCACAGTGCTTCTCAGACTTTAAAGTGAGTGTATCATCACCCATGTGTCTTGTTAAAATACAGATCTGGATTCAGTAGGTCTGGGGTGGGGCCAGAGATTGTGCACGTCTAACAAGCTCCCAGGAGATGCAGATGCTCTCTGTTCCCATTATACTCTAAATAACAAGGATAGAAACTGTATTTTTATACTAAATGCTTTCAAGCTTATTTACTGTATGAGATAATTCCTCTGACTGATGTTGGGGTGAACCTTACATGAATGTAATAAATTCCTAGACATGAAGAAACTTTTATTTCTAATAAGGCTGGGGAAAAAAAAGGCCAGAAGGCTGGGAGAATTTTATCAACTTCTAAAAACATATATACATGTGCTAAATTAATCAGTCTATCAGCATTAACTTTATTTTAACTAATTTGGAGAAAATGCAAAGAAATAATGTATAATAAAGGGCACTGTATTAGTTTTTCTTTGTGCATAACAAGTAACTATAAACTGAGCAGCTTAAAATAATACAGCTTGGGGATGCCTGGGTGGTTCTGTTGGTTAAGCCTCTGCTTCAGCACAGGTCATGATCTCAGGGTCCTGGGATCAAGCCCTACATGGAGCCCTGCATCAGGCTCTGTTCTTCATGCTCAGCATGGAGTCTGCATCTTCCTCTCCAGTCTTTTCCCCTGTCCCCCGCAACTCATGCATGTGTACTCGCTAACTCTCTCTCTCTCAAATAAATAAATAAAATCTGGAAAAAAATAATAATACAACTTGGTTGCAAATTTCCTTGGGTCTGCAATCTGGGTGAAGACTAGTTTAGGGTCTCACAAGTGAAATCACTTGGTCAGCTGGGGCTACATTACTTTCTGGAGCTTGGGAACCTCTTCTATGTTATTATTATTTTTTATAGATTTTATTTTTTAAAGTAATCTCTATACCCATTGTAGGGCTTGAATTTACCCCAAGGTCAAGAGTCACATGTTCTACTGACTGAGCTCCCCACATACTCCTGGAATCCTCTTTTATACTCACCTGGTAGTTGGCAGAATTTGGGTTTTTTGGCTGTAGACTAAGGCCCTGTTCTCTTGCTGGCTGTTGGAGGTGTGCAGGAAGGGGACAGTCAGCTCCAAGATTCCTGTCACAGTTCCTCACCACCTAGCCCCTCCCTCAGTCTCTCCTACTTTCGCTATCTCTCACTTCTGCTTTCTGTGACCTCTCCGCTGAAATTTAAAGCTATCATGTGATTAGGTCAAGACTACTTGGATCATCTTTCTCCCAATTAAACAAAAGTCAATTGATTAGTGACCTTAATTATGTAAGTAATATCCCATCATGTTCATAGGCTCTGCCTGCATTCAAGGGCAGAGAATTACACAGGGTACGTTCACCATGGGCTAGCCCAAACTCTTGGGGGCCAGGGTAAAATCCTGCCTATAGAGGACATTTTTAACTAAGAAGCAATAACACTAATTACCCTCTCTCTCCCCACATCTCTTTAGACATCATTGTACTCTAAATTTTAGTCAACCTTGTACAAGGATAGATTAAAGGTATTGGCTGATTTATTTCCACCATATATATTTCAACATATTAACAAAATTTTTAAAGTATAACCTTTCAGCTGTGTTTTTAAAAAGATTTTAATTAATTAATTAATTATAAGATAAAGAGAATGAGCGGAGAGGAGGGGCAGAGGGAGAGGGAGAAGCAGGTTCCCCACTGAGCACAGAACTGGACAATGACAAAGTGGGCTCAATCCCGGAACCTTAGGATTTTGACCTGAGCCAAAGGCAGAGGCTTAACTGACTGAGCCACCTCAGCTCCCCAATTGGCAGCATTTTTAATGCATCAGAGATCTCTAAAGTTTGTACAGCTTTCTCTCAGCCCTTTATCTACATAATATCCATGATGGTCAATATTTTCTAAAGTTTATAATAGAAGGAGCCAATATAAAAAGTAACAATTTACACAGTACTCTACAATTTATAAAACATTTTAAAATGTTTATGATTTAAATGTTTTCAATAATCATACGGAATTGGTATTATATTTTAAAGATAAGAAAGCCAGACTCAAAGAGATGAACTGAGTTTTCCAATGTCCTTCCAGAATAATAGATGATGAGGATGAGACCAAGTAGCCTAATGCCAGTTTCAACTTCCAATCCCAGTGCTCCAGATTTAGTGTAATCTATCACCTGCAGGTTCTACACCAGAAGGATTGGGTCATTAGATTTAATGATTAGAATAGTTAACTACTGAAGGTGTCCCAAACTATAGGGAAGCTTATACAGGGAAGGGAAAAGTGCAGTGTATGGTGATAATCTACAATGAGTGCTATGAAGAAATCATGCTATAGAGGACACATAGATCAATAGTTTAAAAGCTTTGGCCAGCCACATAGTTAGATGCAGCTATAACAGGTCAAATAAAAAGGTGATTATTGGGGTGCCTTGGTGGCTCAGCTGGTTAAGCGACTGCCTTTGGCTCAGGTCATGATCCGGGAGACCCGGGATCGAGTCCCACATCAGGCTCCCTGCTCAGCAGGAAGCCTG
>PITA01032894.1:0-13411 GCA_004023965.1 Spilogale gracilis
TACACACTACATCTTCTTTATCCATTCATCTGTTGATGGACATCTAGGTTCTTTCCATAGTTTGGCTATTGTGGACTTCGCTGCTATAAACATTCGGGTGCATGTGCCCCATTTGGATCACTGCATTTGTATCTTTAGGGTGAATACTCAGTAGTATGATAGCTGGGTTGTAGGATAGCTCTATTTTTGACTTTTTGAGGAATCCCCATACTGTTTTCCAGAGTGGCTACACCAGCTTTCATTCCCACCAACAGTGTAGGAGGGTTCCCCTTTCCCTACATCTTTACCAATATCTGTTGCTTACTGGCTTGTTAATTTTAGGCATTCTGACTGGTGTAAGGTGGTATCTCACTGTGGTTTTTATTTCTATTTCCCTGATGCTGAGGGATGTTGAGCACTTTTTATGTGAATGTTGGCCATTTGAATGTATTCTTTGGAGAAATGTCTGTTCATGTCTTCTGCCCATTTCTTGATCGGATTATTTATTCTTTGAGTATTGAGTTTATTTTTGGGTCTTAAAGAGAGCTTTCTACCTGAAAATTCATATACAAGCCTAGTTTTAAAAAATAAAGCAAAACAAGTACACTAATAAAAAAAATAAAAGAGCTAGCTGATAGAAAATAATATTCTCCTCCCCACACAAACATGAATCTCTGAAAAATCCCCTCCCAAGAGCTCAGAAAACTTCATCAGTACTTCCTGGTTGCAAGCTGATACAGAATCAGTCTATTGTTTGAATTTCTTTCAAAATAGTTTATCTTGACCTCCCACCATCCAAACTTTTTATTAAAGTGTGTTTGTGTGTGTGTGTATGTGTGTGTGTGCTTATTGAAATTGCATAAAGATCAAAACCACTAGTTGAAAAAAAAACTTTCCTATTCCTACTATATTTTTGATGACATAGATGAGTTTCTAAGCATAATTATAGGCACCCAATTACTTAAGCTGAGCTCTAAGTATACATGAAAAGAATTGTTTCCTTTTGTGTTTATTACTCTCCTACTAAAATTCTGTACATTTTTAATACCTACTCAAATACTTTCTTTCCTTAATTTCTGCCCAATCCTCCCATTTGCAATTAATCTCTCCCACTTAATGTTTTTTCCCCCTGTAGATAATGGTCTACATTATCTTCTAATGCATTTCTGGACATTTCACCAGTTAAAAGCTCCTTGGGGTAGGTACTTATATTGAGGTTAGTCTTTCCAAAAGACTCTAGCATTCAACCGAGCAACAGAAGCTAGCAACAACAATCCCTTACTGTTAGTAGGTACTCAATAAACATGTATGAAATTGAATTTAATTGATTTCTGTATTTTTTTCTAGATCAAAGACGCATTCTTGTGTTTAGCTTGTTAACTTCATTTTCCTGAATACTCAAAATTCTATTTACACAACATCTAATTGCAGGGCTATTGGAGAAATATTCTCATACAGCTTAAGAGACTTCAAATTACGGAAAATGGAAAACACATGCCCATACCCATTTCTTTCTTTTTTGTCTTCTCCACATCTATTCAATTTAACTATTGTGGTTGGGCAAGGAGACGCCCCTAAAAGCTAACAGTACTGTGCAAATCAACTTCAGTAGCAGCCAATAAAGAATCCAAAAAGACTACTGGAATTGTTTCTAACCAACTAAGACCTGGTTATAGTGCAAGCCCTTTGTTCTGTGTTGAAGAAGGGCTACCATATCGCAAAACATAATAAAAATCCTTTATCTTACCATTTTGCCATCGACTCTTGGACTCATAAACTTTGAAAACATGAAAGAATCCTAAGTTTCACCAGATCTCTTGTCCATTTTAGAAATCATGAAACTGATATACAGAAATATTATGTAACTTTTGACATATAACCATTTATCAGGGATATATCTGACATGATAGCTCCAGTAGCAGAAAACTTCTAGAGACATTCCTAATATCTGGCCTTAATGAAAGGAAAAGACTTATGCTGATCTATTTCTCCCTGACCAAGTGTCTACTTCTCATCTAGTGTAATTTCTGCATCACTCATTAATACTAGACCAAAATAGCCATAGCTCCCTGAGAGTTCTACAACTAGCAAAAAACCAACTGACCCAAACCTTGACCTGACTGCAGTGGTACAGTCTACACTACATTCTCTATCCATACTGACCAGAACATTAAAGAATATCTTTTCCTAGGAGAGCTCTGTATCCCAGATCTCTTTTCACCGTTTCATTGGATTTGGAGTGTCAATCTATTTCTGCTGGAATTTCAGGTCAATTACTATTGAATATCACAATTTTACACTGTATGAATTGTTTCTTTGCTGAAGAGTTCTGATGTCTCTGATGTTTGTTTTATGAAATGGGTCAATGCAGTAGGATTATGACTCAGAATCTTAATGGCAGAGAAGCACAATTACCTATAACACTAAAAATTCCATGTTTCATGTAATTCATTACCTGTTATTTATGCCTCTCAAGTCAGCATGAAATAGTCATCAGATAGACAGTAACAGTGCTGAGTGTGATACTCTGTCACCAGGGCCACTTGGATTTTTTAGAGCCCAGAGGCATCTCCACTTGCCTCATTAGGCATTTGTTTAACCAGCATCATCTGTTCTCTGTTTCCAACTTAGCATCATAAACTAAGGCTTTAATAATGAACATAAAGTGGTTAAAGACTTGCCCAATCTATATCATTTGAGCATTAATGAAATCCTGGTGCTTTCAAAAACTCCTCAATAATTAAACTGAGCAAGACCCAAACCAGGTTAGTTTACAGAATGCTTAAAACAACTGAATAGAATAATTGATGATTAAAATACAAAGGATCTGCAATTTGTTCCCTAGAATGGATATTAGAACACTAAAGAGAATGCATAGACTCCTAAATGAATGACATGATACACATGCAAATAGGTTAAAATATTGAAAAAGTCGTAAAAGATAATTAATAGTCAGCACAGATAAAATATGCTATATTTCAGCAAAAGTTTATTCAACAAATCAAGGTTTTCTTCCTTCTCTCTTTGGGAAGGGTATTATAGAAGAGAAATAGAACTGATCAAAAAAGCTCTGTAATATCACCAAAAGACACTGAAAACTGAATGAGGCTCTTGAAAGTAACCAGAGAATATAGTTTCTAGTCATATTTTCCTCCCATGTGCCTTAGACTGTCTTAGAGTATCATGCCTCTATGATATTGTGGACCTGGCTTCCTTAGTCTAGTTTATGAGAAACTCCATTTGGGGCAGGAGGCAGCAAAGGTAGCAGCAGCAGGACAAGAAAATGGCACTCTATGGCATTGTCACGATGATCGAAGCCACTAACTACAGCTAGCGTTAAGATAAAATACCTTGCAAATGAAACATAAATAGAGCAGTCTTGATAGAAGACTGAAATCATCTAGCACAAAATCTGTAATACAATGACAATGGAAGAAAATGAAACTTGTTTTGCTTGCTAAGATGACACTCCTAAGCCATCAACAGTAGGTCCTGTACTTATATCTTCTTACCAGAAGTAGTGATATGATTGGACTCAGCCATGTAAACTCTGTATCCCATCTTCCTCAAGCTAAACAACAATCATTTGCAAGATAATAGCCACCACCAGGTAAAATGTTAACTGGACCATCCAAAGATTAAATTCACAACTGTATTCTCTTTAAAATGGGGGCACCAAATAGAGTAAACTAATCCATAACCCCAATATATATGTACTTTAAGCAAACTTACTTTCATGCAAAGCAGGTTTAATTATTCTCCTCTGTTATCACTCCTGTTACAATTAATTTATTATATGTGTATTTATTTTTCCATGACCTTTGTAACCCTCCCTAGATGATGAACTCTGAAGCTAGAATTTACATCTCCTTCATTCATCACTCTATGGTGCCTAGCAGACTGTATGCTATAGGATATGACTTATAGATAACTATTGAATCAATCAATCAGTAATCAAAAGAAAAATAATTGGGGAGAGTTTAATTTCAAAATTATTTCCCAGGGGATAATAAAACGTGAATAGTTTGATATTTTAGCAACAGATCTCAAGCTGAAAAGAAATAAAGGAAATCAGTAAACTCCGGTGGAGAAAACAAATTCTCTAACTGTAAGCCAGAGGAACCTTGGTTAAGTTTCAAACTAGAAATCACCTTTATACTTTATCTGCAGCATTGGGCTGCATATCATGATGATCGGTAGCCTCCAAAGGCTTTTGAAATATATACCAAGCTCCAAACTCCTCAGCACAGCAAACCCCAAATTTATGTCCACTTCAGTCTTTGCCATTTCAGTGATAATTTACTACTTGGGCTGGAGATAATAAGCAAATACTATATATTTCTACTCACTTACATGGACAAGAGCCTTCAATGACTAGCAAATCATTTATTTTATAATACTGTAGCTCTAGCCAAACATTCTTATCTTCTCACACCACATTTGCATTTGGTGATTTAGTATAATCAATATTTTTTTCATTGCCTATTACTTCTGAATTAGAGTGCTTACTGATTTTATTTTTCTGGAGGGAGGCTGAAGGTTGAAGAGTATACGTGTATAAGTAAGAGATGTATGTTTAGGAGAGGGAATCTGAAGGTGTAGAGAGGAATAATGGAGGGCTTTTGACTTGGTCTTATAGATTACAGAAAGTATGTCATATGATACACATTCCTTCCCTAACAGTTCATCCTGTTAAATGAATAATATTCCCAAAAAGGCCCATCTGCAAATCATTTGATGGATGTTTCTTTGGCGGTGATATTCCTCCAATATACAAACAGACCAAGGCAGGAAAACTTCTGTAATAGCTGCAAAAAGTTGTCACCTAACTTTAGGTTCAAAGTCTCTATAGTGAAGAGTAAAGGGACAAAATGGAGTAGTAGAAATGTTGAAAACTACTGATACTTATCTGATGATCTTCTCTAATTGCTGTTGATTTATCTCCAACACATGCCATCCATTAGCAAGTTCTTCACATCCCACCACCAGACCGTATCCTGGTCAATCTACTTCATCTCTGTTGCTCATCGTGCCCTCTATCCTCATCAAGCCACTATCAAGCCTCACTGAGTCCCCTCTGTCTTTTAACTTGTCTCTTTCCTTCTACTCTTACAATCTAGCTCTTGCAAGTCAAACTAACATTTTCAGAACACAAATTGTCTCATATCCCTCCCTTGCTTTAAGGATTTCAGTGGCTTCCTATCTCACCCAGAATCAAATTTAAATTACTAAGGACCAGTATATTGCCTGACCTCTGCTTATCTTCCCAACCAGCATCTGTGTCCCCATTTCTATCGCCCCAGTATAGTGTTCCCTTAGAGGCTTTCCGTACTTAGTTTCTACAGTCTGCAAAGCTCTCCCCTCTTTCCTCTATTAGCTGAAGCCCATACTTCACCAAAGGAGAGCATTCATTACTAGCCTATAGGATATTTAACTCTCCTCCAACCTGCAAAAGCACTCTTTGCAATATCTGGTTTAACTTCAGGGAACTTGTTAGCATCTGAAATTATTTTAATTATCACAGATTCATTTCCTTTTGTGTATCTTGTTGCTTTAACTGTAGTTGCCCAGAAAAGTTTCTCATTCATGGAAGTTGTCTAATAATTTTTTACTGATTGCATAAATGAAAGAGAATTCTTGTTCTATATAATAAGCTTCTGATGATCATAATTTGCTTACCATGGAATGAACCACTTGAAAATAACCTCATCATATTTGGGCCTTTAAACTCTGAAAGCTCATATTATCCAGTATGGAAATAGCACTCATCACATTGTATTAAAACTCATAGCTTACATGCTCTTCTCAACAGACTCTGAGCAGCATGAAGGCAGACTGTGTATTATTCAATTCTAGATGTCCTGTGCCTATCACAGAAGAGATATTTCTCTATAATGATGTGTTACTGAAAAACTCCATACACCACATAGTAGCAGGAGATGACAAAGTGAATCATAAATTTTTTAACTGAATTACAAACAGAAACAGTACCAATTACCTATAGAGTTAACATGGACTGCCGAGGCAGTTAGATTAGTGTAGCTAAATGCTAAATGTTGCCACATATTTTTTTTTAGTAATGCACAAAAAAAAATAATTAAGGAGATATGCCAGGTACTGAAGAAATATAGAAAAAGATATCTCAGACAGCAAGGCTGATGGTATAATATGGACTTCAAAGGAAGTGTAACTTGCTACTAATTCAACAAAGCTAACAGTGAGCCTATCTAGAGAGGAAGCCCTGCCTGCTTGCATTCCACTAGAATGGAATGCCTGGAAGGACTCCGGCTGCCAGGACAGTAACTGAAATGATGGCTTTTCCTCTTTCTTGCTGGAAGTTATAACACTTGTCTTGCTTGTGAAAATCACATGTAAACCAAAGAAATTCTGCATGATACTGACATTATACCCCTAGTTAACAAGAATAGAAGAGCTAACTTGAGTTACAGAAACACTCAGAATGGCAAACACAGTGGTGACTGAATGATGATACAGGATGACAAACATATTTTGGCTTAAGGGCATGTTCACAAGTTTTCTTCGGCAGTCAACCCTATTTGAAAAAGAAGAATATTAATTGCTTTACTTCAGGATAATGAAATGTGGTAATGGACCTATGATCTTTCCTTTGGAGTTTATTTTCTTTGGAGTTATGTAACATAATACCTATCTTTGGTGGGGGAGGCTTTTGCCTATTACAGTGACATTCACATTAAGAAGTTTGGACCTCATAGACACTTGCATTTGATTTTACATTTCTAAAGCCTAATCTTAGTGCTGTCAATATTTAAGGAGTTCTGTTGCTCCTTTAGAAAATGACATATTCTATGAGGTGCCTGGGTGGCTCAGTTGTTTGGGCGACTGCCTTCAGCTCAGGTCACGATCCCAGAGACCCGAGATCGAGCCCCACATTGGGCTCCCTGCTCGGCAGGGAAGCCTGCTTCTCCCTCTCTCACTCCCCCTGCTTGTGTTCCCTCTCTAGCTGTGTTTCTCTCTGTCTAATAAATAAATACAATCTTTTAGAAAAAAGAAAATGACATATTCTATGTAGTTAATATGAACACTAATGGCTAGTGATGGTCTAAGAATACAAGTGTAAATATTAAGAATGAATCCTTTTGTGAATGTTTTCACTTGCTTTTGAGTATCTCTTAATAAAATGTGACTGATTAAATCATGATGGATGATGGCCCTTTACTGCTGGCCTTTCAAATTATGAACTGGTTTCACATTCAACATGTTAATTAAATATCATTCTCCATTATTAAACATTTCTATGTAAAGACTATGCAATACTAAATCTATACTTAAGTTCTGTGATTAATGAATGACTTGGCTATATGCTGATTAAATATATGAAATCCTAGATAGGAAAATTAAGATAAGAAATTGGGTACAGGTTTGTAAATAGCCACTACTTATTCTTCTGGTTGAGTGATTAATGTTAACAAGTGGTAGGGATAGTAACCGAGCAAAACTTGTCAATCATCATTGTGTTTTAAATGAGCAATTACAAATTAACAGAAAGCTAATGAAGGTCATGACATCTTCTCTTCATCATCTTGAATAAAGTTACATACAGTCAGGTGTTTGGGGATATAAATAGTGAAGTCAGCAATGAGGTACCACTGGATCACAGATCCTCTGAGTTGAAAGAAATCTTAGGGAAACCCTACTTATTGGAACCCTACGTCTGATAAATCACTCCCATTTACAAAACTGTTAATATATTTTTCGGTTCCTTTTGAAAACTTCTTGCAGCAGGCTATTGATTGTAAAACACCATATTCCATCTTTGAATACCTCCATCTCTTAGAAACATTTTTCTAAAGCTGACCAGAACCTCTGAACTCACAAACACCATCCACTGATAGAGTCACAAAAATAAACTGAACTTCTCTAAAGTATAACAATTCTTTTTATGAATAATTATTCCAGTTAGGAAATACCTGCTAATTCTTCTCTTTTCTCACATATAAATAGTCCTCCTTTTTTCCCCTCCACTATACGTGACAGTGATTTACAAAGTCACCAAAGTCTTCTAGAGGATTTTCACCCAAGTATACTCAATTTTTATATATTTCACTTATGTCCTCCCTAAAGCTAATCACAGTACAGTCTACTTTCATTAAGCCAGAAAGTTTTAGTTCTGGAAATAGCTATGTATATACAAGTGTATAAAAGGGAACATGTATAAAATGCATTTCTCTGCTTTTCACACTGTCAAAAACAGTGTCATAACCAATTATCAATAAGATAGACACATTCAGTCAGAGAGTAAGAAACATAACTAAGAGATAACACTATAAGCACATGATGAATGAGCAAATCCAACAGTGCCCAACTCTCCAGACTGAGTTGCAATGATATCCAGGTGAAACTTAATTTATAAAAAGCCATAGAAAATGAAAATATGTATTGCTCAACCTGACACTCGAGATACAAACTCTCCAGTCTGGACCAAAGTGGAGCTAATAGAAGCTCTCACCTGTACTTCTCAGAGGAAGACAAGATTCAAATTGTTCACACTTAATGCTCTTTGCAATCTTGTCCCCACAATGACTCATGAAGAACTTGCAGCCAACTGAAGTTTCTCACACAGATTACTCTTCTTAATCCTGGATTTTTTTGTACTTTATTTTATTAGGTTCAATTATAATTTCAATATGTTGATATGGAATAGGATTGCAACAAAGTTTTTATTACTTTATTTTGGACCATTTAGGACATATCAACAGTCTTAGCAAAATTGGTAGAATTAGAATTAGGAAAAAAACAGAGATCTTTAGCTAGAAACTCTATTTGAAAGTGATCAATTTCTATTTGTCACATCACATTGGAGTATATGCTGTTACTATTTCTAGAAAGGTGAGTGATCTGGAGAAAAATAAATCAAGGGAACGTCAAATGTCATCTGTTAATCAACCCCGAGTGATAGTGCCATTATGATCCTTTTACCATTTTATGTCTAATGTTGCCCAAATTTTCTAGACACATTTGTTGCCTCCTGCTAAGAGGATTCAAAATAACATACCTAACATTTGTACACACACACACATCTTCATATGTGATTTCCTATATGAGGGTCAGTATTCTTATACCCTTATTCAGTGTACCACAGAGTATCAGAAGCAGTTCACCATCCCTGGGTGTCACACGAATTATGCATTCTTATACAGACTTCTCAATGAAACCGTTCCCTGTATTATGCATGTTAGAAATAGATGATCTGTAAACTTTTAAATGAAGCAAAGAGAGAACCCCTGAAGGGTAAGATGGTTTTGACAGTATGAGTCATTTTTTTCCCCAAACATACGCACTAAAAGAATAAACAAACAAATAAACAAAACCTGTCAGGTTGGCTGTCAAATATAATTAGACTGTAATGGCTGCTATGAGACCTCCGTTTATTTCTAGCACAATGAGCTGGAACAGAACTTCACTGTGCTTGTGCCAGTGGTGGATTTAACAGGCCAGACAGGGAGATCTGATTGATGGGACGGCCCTTTCCTTTCACACCCAAGGGATGTGCCAAACACTCCTCTGACAAATATGGTCCAGGAATTAAGGATTTGTGTAGAGCAGTACAAAAGCCATGACCTTCCAATCAGGTGTCTGCTGTTTTTTTCTTTTCTCTGTCACTACCTGGTAACTTGAGGCAAGATATCCAAACATGAGGTATCTCCATTTTCATGTATACAAAACGAGGGGCTTGAACTAAATTATCTCCTTTCAGGAAAGCTTTAATTTCTTTTTTTTTTATTCTCTTCATTATGTACGAGTCTTAAAATCAATCAGGTGTTAAAAAGAGAATTCAATTAACTCCAGTTTTATTTTGCCTTTCATTGGATATTTTGTCTGTGGTGATAATCAATATTATGTTTGCCATTAATCTATGGAAGTAAGGAAGTGATAGGAAAAGTTGGTGAGAAAAATTAAAAAAAAATTCAAGGATGCTCTTTTCCCTAGTGAATCTAAAAAATACTGAGGGGACCATCTAAGTAAGAGATCTTTAAATATTATGCATAACTGGGAGTGAAAACACTCCTACTATTGTACTTTACTCAAAATGTTTAAAGTGCAAATTCTACACGACCCCTTTTTTTCCCTCCTTGCTCATCAGCAAGGTGTTATGTTTTGCTGGTGGAACTGATCCAAAGAGGCCTGTAAGAGCCAATTTCTAGGAATCTTGTAAGCTGAGTATAACACAGACATTATCAAATATCAAACTGCATAAATTCATAATTAATTACATTAAAAACACGGTGGTAAAATCTCAAAACTTCTATGTATCTTACTACTGAGTACTATTATCTATGCTCCTGGGTTGATTTGCATTTAACGCATCTGCAGAGTGGAAATTCTACATAATGGTATACTACTGAACACCTCTTCTCAACTCTACATTCAGTGGTGTTATGTTGGAAGCATGAAACTGACGATGTTAGGAGTATTTCCACCATAAAAATAGGCAAATGCTGCAAACCAAAACATGATGCATTGCTTTGTTGATGATTTACACTTAAAGCAGTAATGCAAATATGTTAATAATGTGCATTAAGTTTAGACGTATGTCACCTCAAAGCTGTTAGGTTATGTAAAGAACACACATTCATAAAATAGCTTTTTGGTATTCAAAGATCTGGCAAAGCAACACCACTGTCTCCTGGTAACAGCCTCTGTGCCTGCTCCACACAGACATGGCAAAAATATGCTGCCCTACTGAGGCTGAGGAGTGCATGGTGTCTTTGACTGCTGTTTTCCAGAGGTACGCGGGAAAGGAAGTAGCAACTGCACTCTCCAAGACAGAGTTCCTTACCTTCATGAGGACAGAACTCACTGCCTTCACAAGGAACCACAAAGACCTTAGTGTCCTTGACCACATGATAAAAACACTGGACCTCAGCTCTGACGGGCAGCTGGATTTCCAAGAATTTCTTACTCTTACTGGTGGCATGGCCATGGCTTGCTATGACTCCTTTACAAGGTCTACCTATTTATAGAGGTAAATCTGAGGGGCTTTTGAGCCTGGCCTCAAGACCACCCCCTTTCCTTCAAAGCAGCCTCCCAATCATCACCTTGTCCTCGCATCCTACACATACCATGAGCGTCCACGGCCCCATGCAGGCCCGTCCTGCTGGTAGATAATAAAACATTTTTAAAAGCATACACAGTTTGTATGTAAAAAGGATCTAGCAAAGATTCACTCACATTAATGATAAATAGGTGAAATTCTGACACACACCTTCACTGCTATTTTACTTTAGTATCATTCATTAACTAGAATGAAATTACCAACTACCATTCATGCTGAACTATGCTCATGAGCTACTACAACAGTCTGATATTAAAAAACAAAACAAAACAACAAAACACATGTAAAGTTTGGAAAACATTTGGTGAATATATTGTGTATAATCAATTAGCTATATGGAATTTATAATAAAGAACACTGCACATACTGTTATCATTAGCTACACATCCTTTATAGCAATGAAATTTATAGTATCTCTGAAGGTGGACAGATATGCGGTCCCTTTCAACAGCCATTTGTTAAGCATTTACCAACATACCATGATTTGGCCTCAAAATTGAATCTGAAATCATAGATACTTGTGTTTCCAATTCCCACTGCAGCAAGGAATAGCCATTTATCCTAGTTCTGCTCACTTACACTCAAGTAAACTTGGTGGAAGGCCTCTGAGAAATATTTTATTCATTGATAGAAAGGAAGAACTATGTGAAGAGAAAGTCCCTGCTTCTTCTTTCTTGGCTTAGACATTTTTTGTAGCACTTGCTGCTATGAGTTGCAGCAGCCAACTAGTGCCTAGGAGGGGAAGATTAAGAGATTCTTAAAGACATTACCTGCAGCAGATTCCATAACATTACTAAAAACTTCCTTGGAATTACCACTCTCTGCACTTCTTTTTGATATTTATTAGTAAACTTATTTTCTTTCAGTCATGTTTTTACTCAGGTATTTTCTTACTTGCAGCCAAAAGCATCCCAATACAAAGGCATGTACTTCTCACTGTGAGTACATCTCAGGAAATCTCCTAAACATACATAATCCTGTATCTAAGTTGCCAATTAATTAACTGTGTGTGTATGCACATGCATACTCTTCAAGTCACGCCCTTCCTTTTATTTGGCCATAGTGTGCTTTCTTCTACCATCACTCTGGTTGGAATACCTCAATCCCTTCCCATCTACCTCCAGTAGTTAAATTGCATAAATATTTGGTCTCGAGATCATATCTACCACTATCACTATTGTTATTATTTATTGTTATAAAATATCATCCTTTATTCTGTAGCATTTATCTTAGTTTTATATTTTACTTTTATTTGTATAATTATTAATTGTTAATAATATTGGGGTTAACTATTCTATTAATAAGCTTATTCATTTTATTAATAATACATCTAATTGTATGCTCTCTCCACTAATTTCTGAACTTATTTATTACTCTGATATCCCCAAAATAACTTTTTAACTTGCCTTCAGGACATCATCCTTTTTTTTTAATTTTTCACTGACTGACTACTCCTTCTCAACTTCCTTTGAGGGCTTCATTTCAGCTCCTTGACCTCTTAATAGTAGTGTCTCATTCACTACACAATCTCTTATCTCCTCATTTCTTATTATGACATCTGTTCCCTGTGGAATAATATTCTATCTAATTTCTTCAAATAATATCAATGATGACAACAGCCCAGACTTTTCCTTCCAACCACAGCCTAACAGAAATCTCTACCAGGAACTCAAAATCAACATACTCAAACAAAACTCCTGAACAAAACTCCCCACTCCACACACCACAAAACCTTCTACATCTATACTCCCCCACATTCCAAGTAAAGGCAGGTCCATCTGTCCTATTATTCAGGCCAAATCAATTTGAGTTAACCTTGACTTACCTCTTACTGTGTCATTCCAGGTCCTACTGATAAAGAAACTCTGTAAGTCCTACCTTCAAACTACATCAAGAATGCACCCATATCTTCCCAACTCCAATATTACTACCCTAGATCAGTCCTTCATTTTCTTTCCCCTGGATTATTGCAATTGCCTTCTAACTAGTTTCCCTTCTTCTTCTTTATTCCTCTTCAGACTCTTCTCTACAAAACGTCATTTGGCTTTCACTCTACTTTAGAAAGAGAGGCTTTGTGAAACCATGCGATGCTTGACTTTCTCTTCTTGGCTTATTTCACTTAGCATAATCTCTTCACCTACTTGCGGTGCATGAGGGGTAACCTGGAGGACAGTGGGAGAAGGAAAGTAAATGGGAACTAGGGTAATCCAGGGAGGGAAACGAAACAACAGAGACTTTGGACACAGAAACAAACTGAGGGACTTGGAGGGAGGGGGGTGGAGGGATGGGAGAGCCTGGTGGTGGGTACTGGGGACACCTAAAGCGTGGAGCACTGGG
>PITA01032895.1:0-13405 GCA_004023965.1 Spilogale gracilis
TAAAGACAAGAGGTAAATGTGACGAGTTAGCCTAAGATAATTATGGTAACTGATGATGGTGATAGAAGCTATCATTTATTGATTGCTTGTAGCCTTGCACCAGGCATTGTGTTGGGCACATTATATGCATTAGCTTCTATCCTCCTTAAGGCCCTAGGAAGTGGCTATTATTTTCTCCATTTTAAAGATGTGAAAATTGAGGTTCAGTGAGCTCAATCAGATGGAATGTGACTCATCCATAAACAGATGGCACTTGAGAGGCATGATGACGGAGGTTGGCAGGTACAAGGTGGCCTTACTCTAACTTTTCGAAAGATTAAGCAGGTACTCCTATCATCAGGTCTCATTCAGAGCCGGTGCCTGGAGAGAGAAAACCACACAGGCAGACACACAATTGAATCACAATTCCAAATTGCACATATGGTGGAATCCAGTCTGACTTCCCCAATGCTCAGAGAGCAGCTGCCACTGGTCCTCCTTTTCCCCAAGGTCTAGATCTAAGGAAAACCTGTCCTCCAAGCAGGACAGAGCCAGTCCGAGGGAGCTAGGCTCCCTCCTTTCTGCCTGGAGAGCAGGAAAAGAGATAGGAGGGAATCGTGCCAAGGTCGCTGTGTTCCTGGTCAGTGTGTTCCAGCTTTGAAGTCAGAGAGCTGCCAGTGTCCAGGCAAGAAGAATGCTGCAGGATGCTCCACCTGCCAGACCTCTGAGGAGCTCCAGCTGGGCCCCAGCCTCCACACAGCTGCATGCTGCAGAGAGGCCACGCTCACCAGGACTGCCTCTCCAGCCCCGGCAGCACCCCTAGGAACCTGTGCCTGGGGAGAAAGCCAAGCCATGGAGTACACCACAGCCTCACAGATGTGCCCAGGTACATTGCTCCCAGAGCCCCTGCAAAGAAGCCAGGCATACCTCCATCACAAATCCCATAAGAAAAATTCCCCGCACATCCTCTGGGTCTCTCTTCCTTCTCTCTCTTTACTTATAACTTCTCTTTAATTCGTTCAGTCCTGCACCCCTAGAAAAGGTTTACTGTGCACCCACTAGGAACAGATCCCACTCAGAGCTGCAGTCTGGGGAGAGCACAGGAGTCTTGGAACGGCAATGCCATGACCCACATGTTCAACACTTCCTCCCATCCCTGAGCCCAGCAACCCAGAGTGGGCCAGCAAGCTCAGATGTGGGCACACTGGGGATGGATGCCTCCTGCACTTAGGGCAAGCCCTAGGTTGCTGTTCTCACAAGAGACCAGGGCTGACAACGTAAGGGAAATGTGGGACCATTTGAAGAAACAAGAAGGAAAAACACCATTCAAAGTACTGAAATGTAAAATTCTTTCCTTTCTTCCACAGCCTTGCCCTTAACTTGCCATGGTGGTTTTTATTTGCTATTTGGTGTCATTCTAAGTAAAGCATAATTATAATTGTAAATTATTAGCATGAATTTTAGACTACATGTTTATATGTTACTTCATGTTAAGTGCAAATGTGAGAACATTTGACTCTTGCAGAATCACCAAGATTACACAATTTGTATGTTGTAACTCAGGCGTGCATATATATTTTGTTCTTACCAGCACAGCGGAAGCACTGCACTAACTCAGCTACTTGATTTCACCTTCTCAACAGACATGCCTTACATCAACAGTCCATGGCAGTGGCAGCTTCCTGAACACATACTTGGCACTGGCTTTGAGTCTTGCCATAAGACTTCACTCACAAAAGCTCAAATTCAAAGATAAGCTTATTGAGAACTCCAAAATGGTACCAGGAGTGTATTATACCAAGTGTGGGGCTCTTCTGAGCATGAGGCCTGATAGGACTTCCCTGGCTGCACAAACAGGAAGCCAGCCCTTTGGAATGATGCTCTAGGTAGGAATCTTGACTATAAGCACTTATGTGGCCAACTGTTTTGACTGTCATAAAAGATTTATCCTTTCTGGGTGTAATTTTATCTCCTAGTGGCTTTCACCTTGTGGTTTGCAGTTCAAGTGGGGGTGATCAGTGTAGACATGAAAATCAGGGAAAAGGTCTCCTAGAAGAGCCTATACCCATACAGGCTTCCGTAGTAGGTGGACCCAGATTCAAAGCCCTGCTTTAGCACTGAGTGGTTTTGTAACACTTGGCAAGTGATTTCAGTTTCTGAAGTCTCGATTTCTTATGTTGTAGAACAGGGGTAATGGCTACCATATCTCAGCAGAACTGCAAGAATTCAAGATAACTCGGACGAAGTCCCTGCACCCGAGACACAACATTAATGAGCACTATTGTATTGTTTTTGTTAAAACACTTCAGGTTTCTGAACTTCAGCTGTCTTGGTTGTTCTTACTACCTCCCAGATGCTCCCTAAATCCCTTGTTGCCCACAGACACACACCTCTGACAGAGGAGGCAGAAACGTGCTGTGAAGGAAGGTCAGTGGTTCAGTGGGTTTCTAACTCAAGCAAACCTGGATTCCAATTCCATCCCCATTTCCTGCTAGACCCTGAGCACATGACTTTACCTCTTAGGGTCTCAATTACCTTGTGGATAACAAGGAGGAGAGGAATGACCATAGGTCTTGCTTTGTGAAGCCGTGATGGGGATTACACGGGCTCTATGCTCCATTTAGCAGACTGCTGGGCTCAGAGCAATGTTCGATCATTTAGCCCATACCTCAGTTACCTGTCTGCAAAATAAAGATGCTGGTTGTCCATGCCATACGAGGTTGTTTTGGGGGACGAATGAGAATGTCTGCATATAATTATCAAATACAATACCTCACGCATAGTTAAGGCGTCATGACTGTGAAATGTTAGCATAATACTTGGTTGTTATCACATTATCGATGCTAGCAGATAACCACCACAATTCTCTCTCATCCCCCTGTACTGGGTGTCCCTGACAATGCCCAAGAGCACTTCCTAGTTCTGTGTCCAGTTGCAGCTTTTGCTGGGGCTGCTTCGACACCCTTCCCCACCAGAGAATAGTTTACTCAAGGACTGGTATATTTTTGTTTTGAATATGGAAAACAAACGTTAGTGCCAAAACACAGCCTTCTTCAAAACAAGACAGGGCTCCAGATGAGGCCATGGCCCTGACTTTTAGGAACTGGAAGGAGGTGTACTTTCTAGTAACCTCCTGGAGGAAGGTGATAGCTGCATTTCTCACCCTGCAGTTGTGAATCAAGGTCTCCTTGTCCTCTAGGCTAGCTTCCCTGTTAGAAGCTGTGAGATTATCTTGCTTCAAACAATCACAGAACACCACCCTTTGTCCCCAAGCTCCCGGTGGCCACTATATATGCATACCTTTCAAGTAAACCTCTTGCTTCCTGAAATCCAGGCCCACCTTCGTTAGCTCATTTTTGCACTCAACAAAAACTTCTTGAGTACTTACTATCTGCCAAACATAGTGCTAGACACTCAGAGAAAGACCCACGGAGTTAGAGACAATCTGTTTTTTTGTGTGAAAGCCAAACTATAAATAGAAGTTATCAATAGAATGTGTAAAATGCAGTGAGAAACGAGAAAAGGGAGCACCATGGAAACGCAGAAGAATACAAAAGGGTCTTAATCCTAGGTAGGGGTTCAGCATGAGCTGCAGAAGGTGACACCTGATCTAATCAAGAAAGGAAATTGCTATTCCTCACCAATTGCATTACTAAGTCATTCATCTCTCACACGCATAGAGGGGGCAATCCTTCCCTCTAACCCTCTCATCTTCTCTGGCAGCTCCCCATGCCCTGCCATCTTGGCTCTCAGCACATAGCTCTAGCAGTGCTCATTCCATTATCTGACCCCTGGACCAGACTGTAGGACCTGTGAAAGCAGCAACCAGGCCAGCCAGGTTCTCTGTCCCATCTACAACCCTTAACACAGAGCCTGGCTTCTTGTAGGCACATGGTCGAAATCCATCATGTTGAATAACACATCTTTTGAGAACCGAATATGGTGACGGCCCCATGCTGGTTCATGGTGATAAAGTCTGACAAATATGCTTACATAAGTAATTAACAAGTGAAGCTGACAAAAGAAAATATTAAATGAATGATACCAATTGAAGAAGTTGGGAAGGGAGGCATGTTCAACTCAGCTCAATTAGATTCAGCCCAACAAACATTAACTGTGCCTTCTATGTGAGAGGAACATTCTATAAACAAGAAAGGATACAAAAATGTATCAGAAGAAGGAAGCCCTTATGCTCAACATGTGAACTGAGAGAGTCCAAGTGCACAAAATAAAGATCTACGTAAATCAGAGGCCGTGAAGATTCAAGGGCAGGAGCCTCAGAAAATAGTTTAGAAGTGCTTCAGAATGCATCTTGAGGTAAAGCACTTCTCCCACGTGGGTTCACATTGAGTACGTGCAAGAGCTCATTCCAGGAAGAGAGAACACCAGAGGCAAATAGGAAGAACAAGGGTGGTGCATTTTGGAAAAGTCCAGCTTGACAGTCATCTACAGACACTGTTCAAAAGGAAAAAGAGCGTGGCTTCAGGGGCGCCTGGGTGGCTGTTGGTTAAGCGACTGCCTTCGGCTTAGGTCATGATCCCAGAGTCCCAGGATTGAGCCCCACATCAGGCTCCCTGCTTGGTGGGAGGCCTGCTTCTCCCTCTCTCACTCCCCCTGCTTGTGTTCCCTCTCTTGCTGTGTTTCTCTCTGACAAATAAATAAAATCTTAAAAAGAAAAGAGCCTAGCTTCAGGGACTCAATGATCCCACAATTCTTCCAGAGCCTCCTACATCTACAGTGCTGCAGCCCCAGGGCCCCAAGTGTCTGTGGAGTGGACACATGCTGCTTGTGTCTGCCCAATACCTCTGCTTCCTTAGAGAACATCCCCCTCATCCTTGTTCTGCATGGTCCTATTAAGACTTCAGTCAGGGTAGCTCACCCCAAACCCCAGCCTCAGTGGTGGATACAAAAAGCTCCATCATAAAAACCAATCCTCTGCAATAACAGGACAGCCCAATGGTCAGCATGTGACTCGAGGAGGGCTATTAGTGTCTTTTCTTGGATTGATACATAGACATCGGGAAAGAGAAGTACCTTTTTAGCTGATGTTGCTAAACTGGGAGAAAATGAATTAGAAATATTTGTGGCTATCCTCTCTGCCCCATAGAGATAGCCTGCCAGTGGTATGAAGCCAACAGAGGAAGCCAAGCCAAAAAATGGAGAGAGGGTCTGATAACAGTCTTTAACAGATGGCTGCATTTTAAAACTTGGATGGAAGAAAGAATGATGGATCCATTAACAGAAATGCAGAAGTCAGGAAGATGAGCTGATTTCCAGAGAGCAATGGTATCACACCAAATTACCAGATCTAGAGCTAGAAGAGATCGTAAAAAGATTTGGCACAACCAGTCATCTGATGCTCATTTTTTTCAGTTTTCCCCATAGTTAAATTTCACTCTGCTGGCTTCCTTCAGTCAACAATATTGGTTACATATTTGGTCAGTTTGGTTAACAGTTTAGTTGAGGGAAAAGGAAACCAGTGAATATATGATATAGTGTCAGGTTTTAAACATAGCCTATTAGGAAAAAATGAAGAGGGTCTCATGATAGCTTTGGGTATGTTGCCTTAGATTAGGCAGCCAAAGAAGGGCTCTTGAAGGAGAGCATACATAAGCAGAGCATGAATGATGGGAGGAAATAAGTCATACAATTACCTGGAGAAAAAGAAGAAGTCTGTTCCAAGCACAAGTCACTGAAGTAGGGGAGTGCCGACAGGGTCATAAGATGCCCCCAAAGCTAGGTGTGTGCAGAGCTGAGAGGGTATGGGAAAGATTTGCAAGGAAGAGGGTCATGGTAGTCAGTGGGTTTGGCTTTGGAGTATGACCAAAAGCCATTAGAGAGTCTTAGGTAGGTGAGGTCCATACAAACATATCTGTGATAGTCTCTGACTCAGGTTCCATTAATTGGAGATGGACTTGACTTGAAAGTACAGAAAGACAGTAAGTATGTAGGAAAATAAAAAGGGGTTCAGGCAGCGGAGCCATACAGAGCTGGGAGCAGCAATGGAAACACAGGTTCAATATTTGGAAGAGAGTGAGGGGCAAAGATGATAGATGCAGTGGAAATTTTAACTAAAACCCAGAGGACTGGAAACTGGAAGAGGGAGGATGGAATCCTATTTTGGTGGGTATGGATGTCAGGCTGAGAGAATGACTTCTTATCAGGTAGGTAATGGGTAGGGAGGTTGACTTCACTCTCTGCCTCAGCAGATCAAAATCTTGTCCCAGGAGAGAACGTGTGTTGAAGTGGGAAAAAGCATGAGCATTCAGGCAGGGGTGGTTCAAGCACAGATTCCACTCTATTCTCTCTATCATCTGGGACCACCCACGAAAAGAGTGAGACCAAAGAAGGAAACCAGAAACACATCAAAGAGGCACCTCATCTCCCACTAAAAGTGGAGTTAGCAAATCACTTTATCTTTGTAAATAAAACTTTATTGGAACAGAGGCACAATGGCCATGTACACG
The DNA here is from genome assembly GCA_004023965.1 of Spilogale gracilis. Lineage (NCBI taxonomy): Eukaryota > Metazoa > Chordata > Mammalia > Carnivora > Mephitidae > Spilogale > Spilogale gracilis. The sequence continues at coordinate 6,447 of PITA01032895.1, forward strand.
TCATCTTGCCCACAACAACAGCAAGGCTGCATGATGTTAATAGAGACCATATGCCTGGCAAAGTATGAAATGATAACTGTGTAGTCCTCCACAGGAAAAGCTTGCTGGCCCCTGTTTCTCAAATCTTACAGACTCAAACTTCTTATAATGGGTTGGCCATGGTGCAGAAGGAGAACAAAAATAACTTCTGGATTCACACATAGCAACCTGGAAAGGAGGAAAAGTTAACAGGATTGGCAGTTTTCCCTAGGTGTACGGAAAAAAACATTTTCTCCTGACAGAGAGTCAGGCAATGGCAGTTTTAGTGTGAGATAAAGAGGTCAGAGATAGAAATGGACAAACACAGATGAAAGAGATGGGCAAACCGAAGAGAGAGAGCCATGCAGACAGGTGAAGAGATAGTACTTGATATATTTCTAATATATTTATAGAATACATCTGTATGTGTGTGCATATATACATGTGTATATGTATACCCGTATCCATAGATCATATATATTTTATGGCAGCCACATTCTGGGGTGTTGATGGAGTAGTTAAAAAAAATATATCCTCAACACAAAGAAAACTTCTTGGGTGGAAAGGTCAGAAAGTCATTTCTTCATTCCAAACTATCCGGAGATCGAAAATCAGGACATACTGCCCCAAGGGGTAACTGTGTTGACAGAGACTAAGACAAGATCAATACTGGGTTTTGATAGTGAAGTTTGCAGTACGTGGAGGTAAATAAGACCATGTTCCCTGAATGCTTTTATCAGAAATATCGGCTGCAGGTTTATGAGGCTTCTTTCCCAGTCTGTCTCTTTCTGAGCTTATAAAAGTGCTTTTAGAGGACGTCTTACTGATTGCAAATATCACAAATGGAAGTAATGAGTTTTTAAAACCACGACCCCCCCCCCAAGAAAACAAAGCTATTTCCTGATTTTAGAGACAGAAAGAGGGGCTTATTATCCCAGGGAAGAAGAGACTGGCTGGCCTTGGGAAAAGCCACAACCCCTTTTCTGAGTGCACACCATCAACCAAGACCATCAACCAGTCTGGATGACTGAACAGTATCAAAAGGTTTTCCAGAGGTAGAAGAGAGGGTTCAGGAGAAAGGAAAAGAAGGGGCACTAGAGAAGATCCTTCCATGCCGTTCACTAGCTTTGCTCTGGCGTGATTCATAGTGCCCGGTATGGAGGTTGGAAAACCAGGATCTGAATTCCAAATCTAACACAGGGTTGATGATGGATACTGGATAAGAAGGTCTTCGAACGCTCTCCTCCGCATTTGAGGAACTACAGCTTGTTTTCTATAACTGAGGTAGGCAGCACTTGTGGGGACAGAGCAGGAGGCAGCAGGATGAGAAGGACAATACACAAGCACAACCACACCCACCACAATAGAGCTCTCATTGACTGAGTGTTCGTGTCCCAAAGTGTTTCAAGTGCCTAAGATATGGACTCCTTCTCACGACAACCTTCAGAGTGGAGCTATTATGACCATGAGCTTCATGAGATAAATGAGACTCAGAATGGTGAAGTAAAAAAAGATAAATTTGAGTTCAGAACGCCTACCTGAGGGCCTGCAGGGTTACCCACACTGCTCTGTGGCCTCTATAATGAGGCTGGAAAGATAAGCAGGAGGTAGACCTTCATATTAATTTCCTATAGCTGTCATAACAAATGACCACAAATTGGGTGGCTGATAACAACAGAAATTTATTCTATCTCAGTCTGGAGGTCAGAAGTCTGAAACCAAGGTGTCAACAGGGTCATGCTCCCCTTGAAGGCTCTGGTAGAGGATCCTTTCTTGCCTCTTCCAAATCCCGATCATTCTTGGCAGCCCTTTGCTTCTTGGAATATAGGTGCATCACTCCAATCGTTGCCCTGTCTTAACTTCACCCTCTAGTCTGTGTCTTTGTGTGTCCTCACTTCTTATAAGAACATCAGCCATTGGATTTAAAGCTCCCTCTGACCCACTATGACCTCATTTTGATCCTCAGCTAATTATATCCGCAAAAACCCTATTTCAAAATAAAGTCACATTCCGAAGTTCCAGGTAGACATGAATTTTGTGGGAATCGTATTCAACCCACTAAAATTATGAAACCCTTAAGTTCTAACCTTATCTTGCAGGGGCTGAAGAGACAGGCTCTTTCAGGCAGGATTCCTTGGGTGATAGAAACTCAGCTCAAATTGACTTAAGCATAAAAGGCATTTATAAGCTCAAGTAATTAGAAAGCCGAGTACACTTTAGGTATGAAAATTTTCCAGGCAGATCTGCTTCCAGGAGCATAAATTAATAACTTATCTCACCATCTCTCAAGTCTAACTTCTCTTGTGTAGGTTTCCCTGAAGCAGAGTCTTCCCCAGAGATGCCAATGTGGCTTCCACAGTTCCAGAAATAAGATTAAAGGAACAAATGGCCAGATCCACATTGCTTTTATTTTTATGTGCAGTTACCAGTAGTGGGAAGTTAACAAGGATTATATCCTACTTTTTCATCAATCCCAAATGAAGGAGAACATGTTTTTCTCTAAATTTCTAACAGAAGTCTTGGGAGTGAGTCTCAGGGGGCCAACTTGGATCACACTACATTCTTTAACTAATCATCATAGCCAGAGGATGGGATACATACACACCTCATTCAATCACCACTCATGTGGATAAGTTAGAGATGGCTCCCCAAGGAAAAATTGGGATGTTGGACCAGATGGGAGGATGGCAGGCAGAAACTATACATGTCAATCATAAATGCAAATGAGTAGAATGGTTAAGGAAGGAAGGAAGGAAGGAAGGAAGGAAGGAAGGAAGGAAGGAGGAAGAGAGTGGCAGGATTGCATAAACTTGGATTTTCAAAGTAAAGGATACAGATGCATTCCTGGTTAAATTAATGTATTGCAAAACAAACGGGACCTGAACTCCTGTAGCCCAAGGGTCAGCATTGAACTATTGAAAGTACTTTCAGGTTCATCTACATGTCACCCCAGTGGGACTGACATCTCCTTGCAAGCAAGGATTATGATCAGTATTGCCTCTTTGTGTACTCTGGCTCTGTTACGCATGGAGCCCGACCCTCAAGAGCTTACATTTTACTTGAGGGCATGGCTCCTATGACTTAGGTAACAAACTAAGAGGAATAACCCAAGACCAGAGTCCAAAGGATGGACTCAGCGGAAGTAGACAAGCACTTTACCCCACTCTGCTCATCCTCAATTTTTCCCAGGGTCCAATCTAATTAGGAGTAATGGCACAGGAACGAAAGGGTTCCATGAATCCTACTGCAGATGACGATCATAAAAACTGAATTTAAAAACAAAAACAAAAACAAAACTAAAACTATGTAATGAGGAGGGAAAACATCCAAAAGCAGAAGCCAGAGGAGAATTTAATCTTAAAAAAATAAAAATAAAAAAAATAACCACAGTTGTGAGGGAGAAAAATTGAGAATGTATGGCTTTCTGATCTCAGAGTTCTCTACAATCTCCACAGTTACAACTGTGGCCCAAAGGGCCAGAGATCAGAATACAAGGTTGTGAAAGCAGGTGGAAATTTAAAGAGGAATTACTGGCAATGAGAGAACCACCAAACTAATGAGAAGCAAACGTCGAGCATAAATTCTGCCCAAATCCCTGGCTGACAGCTAAACTCTGCATGCATGGGAGAGAGGCAGATGGGCCAGCATAAAGAGATCAGGAGGAAGTCTACTCTTAAATGAGACAGGGACAAGGGATGAGATCTGTGTGTTCTGTTCTTTTTATTTTTTAACTCTGTTCCATTTCACACAGCTTGGGGAAGAGAAAGCTGAAATCTTATGGGCTTGAAATCTCAGGCAACAGAACTTGGGGTTAGCAGACAAATTAGAATTTGGGGGGATCCCTAGGGAACAAATTTACTGAAAGTGTGAGTCTCGTTGCTGCCCCAATTCGTGGCAAATAACCAAGTTATGCAGGCATCTGAAAGACTCCCCTGGAGCCAGGCTAAAGGAGCCACAGGAGTAGAGCAAAAATATCGGCTACTACATACCTTTCAAGCTAGGCAAGGTTAAGTGCTTCTGATTAATAAAAATCCAATAATCCTCAGAAGAACACAACATAATACAGAGTTACTACAGTCTATTATCTGTGATGCCCCGCTTTCAATCAAAAATTATGCAATGTACAAAAAAACAGATAAGAATTCACACTCAGGAAGAAAGTCGGGCTATAGGAAATGACAGTACATGGGTACGGATGGTGTAATTATCAGAAAAAAAGTTTCAAAATATGATATCGATGAATGATCACGTAAGGAATGAAGAAAATGGAATATGTAATAGGAAGATAAATCAATACAAACTATCCAGTCCAAACAACAGAGATTAAAAGTAGTGAAAGAAAATGCACAGAAGCTCAGAGCCCTGTGGGAAAATATTAAGTAAGATACCCTGTGTGTACAATTAGAATCCAAGGACATGTAAAGAGGTAGAAGAGGGCAGAGCAGTGCTTTGAATCAATAATGGCCGCACACTTCCCAAACTGGCTGTAAAGAACATGAGGGAGCCAGCTTCTTCACGTAAGCTCAGATCTACATCAGGCTAGAATTCGCCTCAAGAACATTTGGCCCAAAGGGTTACAGCTGAAGGACAGCTCTTAGGGGCTGGCTGCACCCTTCCCCTGCCATGTGACCCTGGCTGGTTATTTCAACACCTCGAATACTTAGTTTCCTCATCTGTAATATGGGGTGTCTCCTGTGTAGGGCATCTTGCTACCTCATCCTGAAGTGGTATATGAGGAGCATATATTTTACTAATTATTTACTAATATATTTTATCTCTCCATCCCTGAATATAAATTCCAGGAATGGGGGGACTATTTTTTTTTATCTGATTGCTCACTCCTATATCCCCAGCACCAAGAACAATGGCCAATGTGTAATAGATATTCAGTAAATATTGGTTGGAAACAGCCACGTGTGACTGAATCTATGCACGGATTGCCCGCGGATACCCTGGCAGAGTGTGGAGGCTCAGGGAGCATGTTTTCCTTTCCTCCCACACTCAAGGAAACACATCTGCCAGTTACTGAGGGACTCAGCGCTCGGCTCTGGATGTGTTCTCATCCCCAGTCAAAATAACATGATTATTTGGAGGAGTGAGACAGGAAATGACCAATGGCCATAACTAATGACACAGCTCCCAGCCCCGGAGACGAAAGAACAGCTCTATGCAGAGGGAGCAGCAAGGGAGTCATAGGAATGTGAAACAGAAGCATTTTTTAAGGATTATTTCTAATGAAATGATGCAGTTTGCCTTCCAGTTATTCTTTGATAAATCTGACACTCAACTTATACAACTCAGCTACGATTTCATCCGACAAAATCTTCCCTGCCTCTACACCAACTTCTAAGGAAAAGGGCAAATCATACTCAACAAATGAGAGAATTAGAGTCCTGCTTTTCTTTAGCGCCACAGACCTCTGCCAGGACCTAACAAATATTATGGACCCTCTCCCCGCCCCCCCCCAAATACACAGACAGACAATGCTTTGCATATACTCTCAAGGGTTAAAGTTTCCCAACAGCCAGATCTGTGAACCATGTAATCTGAGACAAAGTGCTCTATTTTGCAGATGAAAATGTTATAGCCCAAGGTCACATAGTAGGGTCACTAAAAGAAACAGCCACACATTGACTCCCTAAGTCCTAGTATCAAGTCCAATTTCATTTTCATTGCTTAATCATTATTTCGATTTTCATTAGCAGTCAAAATGTTTGCTGTCACCTCTCATGAGCAGGGCATGTGACTCAGCCCATTAATATGCACTCTGGTGGAATACAGTAAGAGCAGAAAATCGTGAAATGAGGGTTTGTGCCTGAGACCAATACAGATTTAAATCTTGGCCCTCCCCTTAGCTGTGTGATCTTGAGTCATTACTGAACATTTCTGAGCTGGTTCCCTTGTCTAGACGATGAAAATTAGGAGTACTGACTTCCCAGGACTGTTGCCAAGATTAAATAAGATAGTGCTTGTGAAGCATTAACTGTCATCAGTAGTAGTTGGACCTTAAAACCTGAAAGCAGTTGCCAAAATAGAGGTGCAAAATATTTTGAGTAGCAGCAATTTGAGATAAGTGTCCAGCTATCTACAGTTACGGCTGCAGTCAGGGGCGCTAATAATGCACCTCCTGAATTTAGGAGAAAGGCCATCCTGTGAGAGTTAAACTCATAACACTCAAAGGAAGGGCAATGTTTCATCAGACTAGGCTGTTATTCTCCTGTAACAAATAATCCTCCGAGTCTCAAAAGCTCACAACAACAAAGATCCACATCTTATCCACAGGACTTACCCCCCACTGGTTCTACCTGGTCTCTACTCCATAGCCCAGTTGTGGAGCAGACTCTAGAATGTGGCCTGCCATCAGGTCAGAAGGGGTAAGGGAGGAAGATATGAGAAACCATACGCTGTCTTCTGCCTGGCAGCGATGCATGTCACTCCCACCTACGTGTCATTAGCCAGAACCAAGCCTCATGGCCAGGCCATACCTCCATGGGTTAGGGAGACATAATTCCACCCCCATGAGATGCAATGAATATTTGTGAACAATAATGCAACCTACCTTGGTAAATGGCAGCAGCTCTTTGCAGAATGGACCACCCTAAGTGATGAAATATTATTACAGAACTGAAATACTCAAATCCCATCCAAATGACCACTTGAAGAAAAAAAAAGAAGAGTCCTCCCATGACATAGAACAAAAGCCAAGACCAAATCAAAACGATCTTAACTAGGCAAATCTGAAAGAAGTAGCGGAGTCAAAAGACCATGATCTACATAGAGGCTAGAAAAGTAGAGGTCTGGGTGAGGGCAGGGGGGAGGGGAGAATATACCATGAATGTCACCATCACTGCTCAAGAGAAAGAGGGTTTTGGGGCACCTGGGTGGTTCAGTTGGTTAAGCGACTGCCTTCAGCTCAGGTCATGATCCTGGAAACCCGGGAT
>PITA01032896.1:0-13411 GCA_004023965.1 Spilogale gracilis
AAAAAAAAAAAAAAAAAAAAAAAAAAAAAAAAAAAAAAAAAAAAAAAAAAAAAAAAAAAAAAAAAAAAAAAAAAAAAAAAAAAAAAAAAAAAAAAAAAAAAAAAAAAAAAAAAAAAAAAAAAAAAAAAAAAAAAAAAAAAAAGAAGCATCAGAAAACTAAGCTTTGGCTGCAGTAAGCCCTCAAATCCCCTAGGTGTCATGATATAACTCTGATACATTATTTTTGCATGGAGACAGGTTTCAATTTACACCCATCCAAAGTAAACATCTGCATTGCTTAAGGAAATATTAATTTTTGAGAAGAAAAAAGGTCTTGGATAAGATAACATAAAAACACAGTCAAAAATTTGGCCCCTAGCTCATAAACTGCAGAGACTTTTCCTATATTGTTTGATAGGTTCAGAAATAATTGAGAATGTTTGTCTTGGCATTTTATAACACCTTCCATTTGGAAACACTTATGAATGTGAACAGGTAGGTAAAATGCTTTTTTATATTTGGGGCCAACCACTGGGGTATCTCCCTGCCTCTTTGCCTTAAGCTACCCTTCCCACTCCTCTCACTGCTCTGTTCAGCTCTCTAGATACCACTAGAGTGTAGGAACAGCTGGCCTAATAGGTCTTCTGTCTTAGATGTTGGTCGGAGAAGGGTTCTAATCCTGGATCACTATTCTGGTCCAAACTCATTCATTAAATACCTCATTGGAGTTCATTTAAAGCTAACAACTGATTGCTTCTGGCTTTGCCTCCTCGAAGGGGTCTCTGGATTCGTCCCCCATTGTCTGGCTCTCATCTTCCAGTCCAGACTCCTTCTGCATCTGTTGAAGCATTTTGTCATCTTCCACTGGAGATACTTGTTGAGTGAAGGGTCTGCTGGGCTAACCCCCTTTCTTCCTTTTTCTTTGTCAGGGAAGTTTGGGCCTGCTAAATATCTCTGGGATGTGAGTGGTCTTTCTACCCTCAACAACAACAATCTAACTTTACAGAAAAGCTGGTGGAGGATGGCTATCATAGGATTGGGTGTGTGTGTGTAAAACTAATCCAGGGATAGTTGGGGTGGCAGCCTGTCTTCCTTCAGGCTGTTATAACAGAATACCATTGACTTGTGGCTTAAGAACAGACATTTATATCTTACAGATCTGGAGGCTGGGAAGTCCAAGATCAAGAGGGTGCCAGCATTGTTAGGTTCTGGTGAGAGCCCTCTTCCTTGTTTGTAGATGGCTACTTTCTTGTGCTGTCCTCACATGGCAGAGAGCAAAGAGGAGTGGGGAGGGAGGGAGAGGGAAAGAGAGAGATGGGGGTACAGAGGAAGCAAACTCTTGTGACTTTTTTAAAACAAATTTTTAAATTTGAGTATAGTTGACACACATGTTACATTAATTTCAACATCTCTGTAAGTTTTATATGCTTACCACATGTGTGGCTACCAACTGTCATCATTCAGCGCTGTCACAATACCATCAACTATATTCCTTGTGCTGTACCTTTCATCCCTGTGACTTATTCATTCCATAACTGGAAGCCCATACTTCCCACTCTTCTCATGCATTTGGCTCATCCCTCTACACCCTCTTCTCTGGAAACCACCAGTTTATTCTCTATATTTTAGGTTTGGTCTTGCTTTTTGTCTGTTTTTCACTTGCTTTGTTTTTTGGATTCCACTTATAAGTGAAATCATATAACATTTGTCTTTCTCTGACTAACTTATTTCACTTAACATAATATCTTCTAAGTCCATCCATGTCATTCCAAGTGGAACAGTCTCATCCTTCTTTATGGCTGGGTACTATTCCATCACATATATATTTACATTATATACATATACATAAGGATATATATAGTTCATAATATCTATATATCAACTATCATCTGTCTATCTATATCTATCTATATATCATCATCTATCATCATCTATCTCATATCTTCCTTAACCAGTCATCCATGGATGGACATTTAGGTTGTCTCTTTATCTTGGTTGTTGTAAATGATGCTACAATAAACACAGGGATGCATATATCTTTTTGAATTAGTGCTTTCATTTTATTTGGGTAAGTACACAGTAGTGGAATTATTAGGTCATATGGTATTCTATTTCTAATTTTTTAAAAGATTATTTATTTATTTATTTATTTATTTATTTATTTATTTAGAGGTGGGGCAGAAGGAGAGGGAGAGAGAATCTTATGCAGACTCTACTGAGTGTGGGAGCTGATGTAGGGCTTTATCCCTCAACCTCCGAGATCACAACCTGAGCTGAAACAAAGAGTTGGACAGACTGCACCATCCAGGTGCCCATTATTTTAAATTTTTTGAGGAACTGCTGTACAATTTTCCACAGTGGTTGCACCACTCTATCTTCTTACCACTAATCATTAGGGAAATTCAAATCAAAACCACAATAAGATATCATCTTGTGTCTTTTCGTATAAGGACACTGTTTCCATTCATGAGGGTTCCAATTTCATGACCTAATTACCTCCCCAAATCCCCACCTCCTGATATTGCATTATGAATTTGGATTTTGACATATGAATTTTGGGAGATACAAACATGCATGCCTAACATAACCATAGCCAGAATTTATTTTCATGAAGCAATTCTACAATATTCTGAGTTGACTTGTCTCCTCCCCAACACCTGCCAAGTTTTGAAAGTGGTTTTGGGTAGCTGATAGAAAATGAGTATATAGTAAAAGTATTTATGGTGAATGGGTCAGTAGACCTGTCTTTATTCATACTGATATTTTTCTATATCAAGCTCTTTAGTAAGTGGTTTAATGACTAAGATTACTGACTTGATTAATTATGCAGATTCTCATTAAAGCAATCACTTTTTGAAGTGGGAAAATCCAGTTTTATCATGAGTTGGATAAATATGGACATCAGCTTAAAAAGTTATTTTGGGCTTCTGGATTTTTTTAAATTTGCACCTTTCATATGAACTACATTTTTGTTTTAAGATACAACAGAAAAGATTTATGGGTATATAGAGAAATAGCCATGATCTGAATTTGTTATGACTGGATTCTTACCCCAACTCCTCTCGTAGCTTCTGCTTCTGAACCTGAAAAATGGAAATTTTTAATACTTGTTCTATGTACAGTACAGAATTATTGTGAAGGTCAATGTGAAAGTGCTTTATTTATTTATTTATTTATTTATTTATTTATTTATTTTTTACTTTAAATTTATTTTATTTTTTCAGTGTTACAAGATTCATTGTCCATGCCCCACACCCAGTGCTCCATGCAATAGGTGCCCTCAGTACCCACCACCAGGCTCTCCCATCCTCCCTCCTCTCCCTCCAAGTCCTTCAGTTTGTTTCTGAGTTCAAAGTCTCTCATGTTTTATTTCTCTCCCTGAATTACCCTACTTCCCATTTACTTTCCTTCTCCTACTCTCCTCTATATTACCCTTTATGCACCACAAGTAAGTGAAACCATGGGATATTTGACTTTTTCTACTTGGCTTATTTCACTCAGCATAATCTCTTCCAATCCAGTCCATGTTGCTACAAAAGTTGGATATTCATCCTTTCTGATGGAGGTGTAGTACTCCATTGTATATATGTACCACATCTTCTTTATCCATTCATCTGTTGAAGTGCACCTTGGCTCTTTCCACAGTTTGGCAATTGTGGCCCTTGCTGCTATGAACATTGGGGTACATGTGGCCCTTCTTTTCACTACGTCTGTACCTTTGGGGTAAATACCCAGTAGTGAAATTAAATTGTCATAAAGTGTCTCTATTTTTAATTTTTTTAAGGAATCTCCACACTGTTTTCCAAAGTGGCTGCACCAGCTTGCATTCCCACCAACAGTGTAAGAGAGTTCCCCTTTCTCCGCAGCCTCTCCAACACTTGTTGTTTCCTGACTTGTTAATTTGGGCCATTCTGACTGGTGTAAGGTGGTATCTCAGTGTGGTTTTGATTTGAATTCCCCTGATAGCTAGTGACAATGAGCATTTTTTCATGTGTCTGTTAGTCATTTGTATATCTTCTATGGAGAAATGCCTCTTCATGTCTCTTGCCCATTTTTCAATGTGTTCATCTTCTTTTTGGATGTTGAGTTTGAGTAGTTCTTTATAGATCTTGGATACCAGCCCTTTGTCTGTAGTGTCATTTGCAAATATCTTCTCCCATTCCGTGGGTTGCGTCTTTGTTTTGTTGACTGTTTCCTTTGCTGTGCAGAAGCTTTTTATTTTGATGAAGTCCCGGAAATTCATTTTCACTTTTGTCTCCTTTGCCTTTGGAGACGTGTCTTGAAGGAAGTTGCTGTGGCTGATGTCAAAGAGGTTACTGCCTATGTTCTCTTCCAGAATTTTGATGGATTCCTGCCTCATGTTGAGGTCTCTTATCCATGTGAAAGTGTTTTATAAACTGTAGATTCGATAAGCTATAAAAGTCATCTGAATAGTTATTTGGCAATAACATACCCCATAATAGTCAATTTGACCAAATCATGCACCTATTGCATTATAAAATTCCTTTTGTTGTTATTTTCAAAGAACGTGTCAGGGAATGTATCAGTGAAAGATTTCTGTGAGTGGTTTCTGTAAGCGCTGAAGTATTTATTTTCTCATCATTAGGAGAAATTGACTTTGATTCTTTACTTTTATTGAGGTATCACTAAAAGATGCTGCTCATTTTGTTACTCTGTCTTCTCCTTAAAGCCAGGAAGAAACTTCAGTGAATTTTTCAGTGAATAACTAGCATGTGGCAGGGGCTGAGGAGTGATTGGTATAGATCTGGCTCTCAAGGACCTTGAGGGCTATTTGTGAACTTAATGCAGAAGTTTATTGGGGCAGATGGGATAAGGGAGGAGGGGAGGTGAAGTTTTGGGATGTGTGTGTATGTGTGTATGTATGTGAGTGTGTATGTATGGTGTGTATGCATATGTGTCTATGTGTATGGGTGTTATTGGTAGAAATGATCTTATAAGTTTACTGAATCTTGAGGTCTTGAGCACTAGGCACCTGTAGTCATGAACAGAAGAGTTACCATGGAGCCCAAGCCTCTGCCACCTCTAGTGCAAGTCTTTGGCAAGCATTGTCCTATTACTAACTATAGTACAGTGTCAGGTGTCCTATGAGAACAAGGTGGCCAAGAGAAGATGCCAGGTCTCTGGGGATATCAGGAAGGCTACTCAGAGGAACCCAATCTCTGCCCCCAGTGTGGGAGTTGGTCATATGTAGTTGGGTTGGGAACACGTGGAGGTGGTGGACAAATGAGGTTGGGTTAGGTGCTGGTGGGGAGCACCAAGTCCATCTGGTGGTGAGCTGTGCGCTGGGCCAAGGCTGTGCAGTGCTGCTGAAATGGTGTGTTAGAACAGCAGGGGCCAAGTCTGATGGTGGAGAGGGTCGCTGCTGTGAAGAGCCACTGTTCTGGCAGCTCTGGGTCCTGGGAGGGAAAGAGGGAAGAATGGGGCAGTGGTGGGTGCTGCCAGCATGTTGAGTGGTTTAGTGCACATGGAACAGTGAAGCCAGTGCTGGGTAGATCTCTGACTTCAAGATTAAGCAAATGTTCTATACTAGTTTAGATGGTACATTATCAAACACACTTAAAATGTCTTATTATTTGATTTATATTTGTAATTCATGTTTTAAATCTCTTTCTTCTTCATTGGTAAGCTTCTAGCATACAGAAACCATTTGTTCAATTTATTTTGTATATCACTGAATAGAGAGCCCTTTGTAGGATCTCAACCTAATTTTTCTCCCCACTTGAACACTCTGAGTGAATGCCACATGTTGATTTCTGAAATGTTTGGTAAAATACTGTGGTTTGTTGGGTAATTTTCTGTGGCTGGAAAGATCATCTCTTAGGCTCCATCTAGGTTACTAATTTTCTTATGAAAATGCATGAGAATTTACTGTATAGCTGTTAATTTATTAATCAAAATACTTTATGTCTGTTTTTTATTTTGTCATTTAAAATTGAAAAAGCAATTAGATATTTTTTGTGGCCTAATTGCATGCCAAATGTAACTTGTTTCCAAACTAAAATGGTCTTGGAGTTGTACTACCACAAAGAGTGTTTGCAACCAGTAAGCTATATTTATTTTTAGCTTTTAAAACTGTCAAATAGTTTGTCCTCAATTTTCAAATGGAAAAAAAAGTCCCTCTGGGCTAAAGCCTTGTGTACTGAATATCTTTATGCTGGAATATTCCCATCCAAACTCCAAATTGTGGAAAACAAAGGTTTCTAGTGATTCAGTCTTAATAACAGTTTGGCTAGTGTTGGTGCTTACTAAATGCCAATTTCTTAAATTATAATGAAGGAGGTAGTTATAGACTGAGGTGGGTTTAGTCAAGCACATGGAACCACAAGAACTTACCACATGTGAGTACGTAGGGGTGGGATTCCATGGCACCAGGTTTGAGCAGCTTGCGCAACATTTAGGCCTCAGTGTTCCATGCTTGGAGGCTGCTTTTGTTTTGATATTAGGTGAGTGAACTTGAGCCAGACACATGGTCAATCTGATTTCAGGTTGGGTGAGTAGGGGAAAAGGAGCACATATGGCTGAACACTGTGGTCTGGGCACATCCATATGTGTCAATTCCTTCAGTCACACTTTACAAGAGGGTATTGTCAATCTTCTTGTTAGTATAGGGGGACTAGCAGGCTGAGTGAAGATAGTAACCTGGGTGTCACAAAATTAGCAAGTAGCAGCTCTGGGACTCAAACTAGATCTATTCAACAACAAAGGTCATGCTCATTCACTGCTTCTTGCTGTCTACATGAAGAGAGTTTCAAAAGTTTTTTCAAAGTTTTAATACATTTTGAATGTATTTGAATTTAATACTGGTTGACTAAAAAATTAACAAACTAAATGTATATATTTTAAAAACACAAAATTTTGGCTTTGTACAGCTAAGTGAAAATTGACATTCACCTTTGACCTGTGGGTCAGAAAGCATTGCTCTAATTTCAGATTCACATTACATGAGGTCATGGTCCACCTCTCTGTGTTTCCATCCATCATGGCCGGCCTAAGTTCTTATTACCCCTGTGCCTGCATTTTGCTTTTGGAACTCTGAACTGGACCCTCTAACACTCAGGCAAATCACAGGGATAGGCCTTTCTCTCTTCTCATTCTGGGATTGTGTTTCTTTTAATCTGTATCAGAAAATTTCCGGTGCAAAACTGTGGTCAACACCAAAGAGTAAATAGTCACATTTGGCTTTTTTTTTTGGTGATGGATGAGTCTACATTCATGAATGGGATATGGGCATAAGGGGTATGTTTGAGCTGACAATCCCATCCTTCCTTCCTCATGCTTCTTGGTGTAATTTTTCACTAGTGAAGTGTGCAGTCTTATTCACTAATATGGAAATTCCAGGAAAGAGGCCATCATATTACATTCTGGCAGAGTAAGACTGTGGACGCTACTGTCATCCTAGATCTGAGTTTTAACTCTGTGTGACTTCCTAGCTGTGTGATCTTGGGCAAGTTAGCCCATTCTCTCAGCATCTGCTTTCACAACTGTAAAAGTAAAAATAATACCTACCTCATAGGGTCGTTGTGAAAAATAGAATGTCTGTAAGTCTCTTAGGATAGTATCAAGCACATATAATTATATGTAATTATAAATTTTTTGTTATTTTTATTTTTATTATATTATACATCCTTTGGGTTAAGCTAGTGTATTTATTCCTTGAAGGCAACATATGAAAAGGAAAGTGAATATCATCTTTTTGAGTTTTAATGCTACTGCTGGCTTCTTCCATGGCTTAAATAAACTCTTTTTCAAATCTCTGGTTTAACTTTAGCATCTGCCACACTTGTCTTGCCTGGAATTTGGATATTTGAGAGCAAGTCAGTATCCTATGAGCTGCCCTAAAGGGCTGCTCCCCATCTTTTCTTATACCTAGCACCAGGTTTTTGGTGCCAATCATGTGGCATCTCCTCAGAGACACCAGAAGAAGTAGCTGAGAGGTTCTCATCAAATGAAGGATGCCCACATGGCTTCCTAGCTGGGGACTCATTATTTGTACCTGGCCCATAATTCTGGGGGCATGAATGTTGGTGGCCTTCGATGGTGCTGAAGCTGGGATCCCTAGAGGGCCAGAATCTCAGAGGAAAGTCAGATGCAGTTACTGAAACACATCTATTTCTTCCTCACATGCAGGGCATTTAACTAAGAGTGGCTTTAGGAGAATTATTATTACTGTGTTGCTATGGATGACTAACTTTCTTTAAGCACTGACAATGCTCCTGGTTGTGTGTTAACTGTCTTACACACACATGTATAGGGTGACGTGGCCAACCCAAGTTACAGTCAATGGTTGGTGAAGCCATAGCTCCAGGTACACCTTGTCCAAAGCCTGGGCTGTCAATGTAGGGCCGGATTGGTGAGATCTTTTTAACAAAGACATTAGGGGCAGAGGTCAGAATAGTCTGGCTAACAGGAAACACTGTCTCTTATTATTTGAGTTCTGGGTTTTAGGGCTTTCCAATCTTGGTGTTCTAAGATGGTGTCTGTGAAGAGGATTGCCTTCATATTTCAATTGTACAGATAAACATTGCTGTGCATTTATTATTTATAGAACTCTGATTTTCCTTTATTCTTTTTCTACTTTTGCAAATAAGATTTAAAAATGTCTAAGGATAATTTCATGCTGGCAAGGTCCACTGAGACTACAGGTGAGGAATTGAAGATAATTTTCAAAGTCAACAGAGCTGTATGTATGTATGTATAATATAATGTTTGAGTTGTTGCCTTGTCCCAGTTATGGGTCATATTTACTGAGGCTGTTAAAAAATCTATAAATATTTGTCATGTTAATAAAACTGAATTAAAATGCATGAAACAAAAATGTAATGTAATACATGTAATATAGTGTATTATAGTGTGTCACTATGTAATATAGTGAAGTCCCAGACAATGAACAATGAACAAGAAAGAAAATAATTAGAGTTAGAGTTATAGAGCAAACACACAACAGAAGAATAACCTTTCAAAACAGTGTGGGAGAAGCCATTTTGAAAAACACTGTGGTACTTCTGGATCACAACCCCAAACTTTCTGTCTCTTTGCACTGTCTCTATTCAGCACATGTATGCTTGTGCGATTAAAGTACAGATGCATAATGCTTCCCAATAGTTTTTTTCTGTCATAAACTACATTAAATCTCACCATATTCTGAAAGAGCCAAAGATGCCCTTTAACAGATGAATGCATAAAGAAGATATGGTACACATATACAATGGAATATTACATCTCCATCAAAAGGGATGAATACCCAACTTTTGTAGCAACATGGACTGGACTGGAGGAGATTATGCTGAGTGAAATAAGCCAAGCAGAGAAAGTCAAGTATCATATGGTTTCACTTACTTGTGAAGCATAAGCGGTAACATGGAGGACATTAGAAGGAAAGGAAATGTGAATTGGGGTAAATCAGAGGGGGAGACAAAGCATGAGAGACTGTGACCTCTGAGAAACAAACAGGGTTTTGGATGGGAGGAGGGTGGGGAATGGGTGAGCCTGGTGGTAGGTATTAAGGAGGGCAAGTATTACATGGAGCACTGGTTGTGCTGAATAAATAGTAAATCTTGAAACACTGAAAAAAAATAAAATAAATTATTAAAAAAATCTCATCATATTCTAAATGGTTTCTACATCTTTCTCTTCAAATTCTTGAAAACTTGTTTATGTTCAAGCATCTTTGATGGAGTTATTAATCTGTTAAGATCTCTCATATGAAAGCAAAAAATGCATCTGAAAAGGAAAGGTTTGGATAAAAGATGAGGTTGGGGCCATTTCCACCTTACCATTCATGTTTTCTGACACCTGTGGTCTTATTTTGGAAATGCAAAACTTGTGCTGTCTCAGAAACTTCAGAGAAGGAAACATAATTCGATTTCAGCTTCTGGTTAGGACCTTCCAAAGCCTGAAAACCAAGACAAATTCTTGAGAACACTACAGAAAAATGTACTGTTCTCTCAGAAACATGCCTCCCTCCCCCTTGGCCTGGATCTTGCTTTTTTCTTTCTGGACTTATTCCTGCCTTCACTCTTCTTATTGTAGGGTTGTTTCACCTCACTGGCAAGGGAGCTTCATCTCCTCTTGCCCATTCTCATGTTCTCTCTCTGAAGGATTGTCTTGCTATGGTTTTAATTTTAACTTGCAAGATTTCCATACTGATATCACCTATAGTTGGAACTCCTCATCCTCATTCACAAATGCTGGTTGAACATTTCTGTTTCAATTCTTTTCTGTCCTTTAAATTGAACACTGTCAAAATATGACATCATTGTTCCTGCCAAGCTCTTTGGGCTTGAAGATTTGTCTGGATATTTGAAATATTCCTTGTTCATTACCCATGCCAGCCCTACTGTTCCATCCTCATCCATCTCTTGCCCTCCTGGCCAGACTTCACTGCCTGCAGCATCTCACTCAGTCTGCTGATCACTTGCTCCTCCTTCAGTAAATGCTCCCATTCACTTGTGCATCAGCCATGTGGGTACCAGGGATACAGCAGTGGGCTGTCTCTGCCCAGTCATGGAACTCGCTCCAGCAGTACCATTCTCTACCCCCCCGCCATGGTCTCCTGCCAGACTGACACTGTTGTACCAATCAAAATGAGACACCTCACACTTAGAGTTGAACTCTGCAGTGTGTAAAATGACAATGTATCCATTGTTTAGTTCTTGGTCATGGAAAAATATATATTTTTGGAAGGCTTTGACATTTCTTATTTTGACTAAATGAGCAAATTAATTTTTGTCTTTTATGCCCAAGACTATATTTCTGTTTTAAGTAAAGGCTTTAACCAAAGATGATAACTTGGCTGAGTCTTGAGAAGCATACACATATTTTTCAAGGATATAACCAGGATTAGAAGACTAGTTAAATGTATAATTAATACTAGGTAGAAAAAGATAGAAAAACACCACACATTTGCTATTTGTTTTTGGTGACATGTGTCCAATGAGCTCTTTTTAGCCTTGACTTATTTCATTACATTTGATTTGCTTAAGGTTGAGTTTTGAGCCTAACTGAAACTGAAAGACGAAAAACCAAAACAACCCCCTCTCCAAAAATCACTGCAAAACACAGGATGAAGAAAATAATTTTTTAAAAAATGGGCTTGAAATTTTTTTCATTGAAAGAGAAGTTTTAATGCATAAGAATTTCTCTTTTACTTTGACCCAGAATCTAATAAAATAGAGTGGTTATTATATTGTATGTTCATAATAAAGAATTCAGAGGCTACCAATGAGAGACAATTAACTAGCTCAAACTGAAAAGCAGTCACATGATTCTGCTTCCCAAGGTCCAGGAAATTTGAGAGAACCACTTATGACAGCTTTCCTTTTTGTGGTCTTTCAACTTAACCTTAAATTACAACTCACAATAGCATGGAAACTAAAGCAGAAGAGGGCTAGGAGGAGAGTATGGGGAAATAAAAAAAATCAACTATATTTTTGCAATTCATACTACTGAAAATGGTTTCATTAATATTCTGGAAAACTAAGAGAGAATTTGAAAAACTAAGATTTTTTATTATTTCTCAAAATAAGTTTTATTTTAGATTTAGTTATTATGGCATATTTGTTTCCCACCATTGTTGTGACAAAGTGCCACAAACTTAGTGGTTTAAAACAATGGAAATTTATCTTGTATTTCTAGATACCTGAAGTCCAATGATGGTCTTACTAGGCTAAAATCAAGATGTCAATAGCACTGCACTCCTTTCTGAAGGGTCCAGGGGAGAGCCCTGTTTTCTCCAGCCCTTAGAGGATATCTGTACTCATTGGCTCATGGCCCTCATCCCCCATATTCTAAGCAAGCCAGAGTACAAGTCCTCCTCACAATGCCTCATACTTGCATTTGTTCTCTGGCCTCCATCCTTCACATTTAAAGACCTTTGTGATTATGTTGGGACCACTTACATAATACGAGATAATCTCCCTATTTTAATATCAGCTGACTAGGCACCTTGATTCAATTCCATCTGTTACCTCAATTCCCCATTGTCACATAACATAATGTATTCCTAGGTTCTGGAAATTAGGAGGTGGATATCTTTGGGGGCTATTACTCTGCCTATCCAAGATGGTATTGTTCAGGTTTTCAGTGTAATCTGTATTTAAAACTAGAACTACAAAAGATAAATGTATTGCAGAAAATTTTAGGTATTTTTCTTTTCTCAAGATTTTAAATGACAATATGTTTATGATGTTATTTATTTATTTTTATTTGTGTTTATGATGTTTTGACAGAAGTATATTATTTCAGAGGTTTTCCACCTCTGACCCAGACTAGCCATCCTACCCCAGTGGGTCTATAGAATAAAGCAAATACTTTTTTTCATTTGACTGGAAGGATTAGAAAAACAGACATTATCATGTCCTGGAGAAACTCATCCATAAACAGATGCATTGAGGGTTCCTATCCAGAGGAATAAAGCAGAGGAGAGTTGGAGTCCATGATTAAAAGACTCCCCAGCTTAGGGAAGCACTGAGAAATATGTGCCTGGGACTCTGGAAAAAGCTAGCAGAAAGTGCAGTGTTTCCATAGACTTATTTTCTCCCCCAAGTTCATCTTGGATTGAATATCTAATAGTAAAACTATTAGAGAAGTGTCATTATAAAATAATGGGAAAATATTTGTGTGTGTTGAATTTCATATTCAAATTCTGCTTGGGTAGCCTCCATTCATTAGTAAGATGATTAAGTTCCCAGACAGAAGTCTGCGTTCTTTCTTCTTAAAAAAAAAAAAAAAAAAGATTTATTTATTTATTATTTGGGGAGGCACAGCAGAGGAGGGAGAGAATCTCAAGCAGATTCCATGCTGAGTGTGGAGCCTGAAGTTGGGCTTGGTCTCACAACCCATGAGATCATGACCTGAGCCGAAATCACAATCAGACGCTTAACTGACTGAGCCACCCAGCACCTCCAAAATCTGTGTTCTTCTATTTGAGCTAAGATGGGATTAGTGATTCAGGAAATATTTCAAAGAGGAAGAGTGGCCAAATAAGGACTTGAGAATATAAAATATTTCTTCTTTATTTTATTAATATATTGTATCACATTGACTGATTTATGGATGTTGACCCAAACTTGCAGCCAAGGAATAAATCCCACTTGGTTGTAGTGTATAATCCTTTTAATGTACTGTTGGACCCTACTGGCCAGTATTTTGGTGAGAATTTTTGCATCCATATTCAACAAAGATATTGGTCTGTAGTTTTCCTTTTTGATGGGATCTTTGTCTGGTTTTGGGATCAAGGTAATGCTGGTCTCATAAAATGAGTTTGGAAGTTTTTCTTCCATTTTTATTTTTTTAGAAGTGTTTAAGGAGAATAGGTGTTAATTCTTCTTTAAATGTTTGGTACAATTCCCCTGGAAGCCATCTGGCCCTGGGCTTTTATTTTTTTGGGGGGGGGGGATTTTTTTGATGACTG
>PITA01032897.1:0-13405 GCA_004023965.1 Spilogale gracilis
GGAGGAGGAAGAAGAAGAAGAGAAGAAGAAGAAGAAGACAATGACGACTTGGTCCAAGAGGCTAAGTCATGTTTCAGGATCTGAAAGTTCATTAGTAGTTGCCCCACACTCCATGGAGAAGGTGTCCCAAACCAAGGGCCAATGCCTAGGGTGATCACCCAATCTAAAGACAGAGGGCTGCAGTTAGTGGGATGACTGAGTCTTCCAATCACTTGAACATACTGATTCTTGCTTGAATCATCTTATAGGCACTCCCGGTACCTGAAGTGATGGACATAGAAAACCTTAATGCAAGGATAACTAAGCACTATAACATTTTGTTGAAGAAGGGAGAGTGGGGCAGCCAGGCTGTAAACTCTCCCTCCCTGAGGATTCTGAAAACAGGCATCTGTGATCATTGACTTGGGCCTTCCTCCACTAGGACCTGGAGGAGATGAAGACTGGAACTTCATTGCCTTTTCTAAATTATCTCATAGCTTTCATCTAATGTGCTTGAATGGTTTACAGAGTCTTTGGTCTTCTTAAGAGCTTTAAGGAATGAGTAAATGGAATAAAATATTCTCATTTTCTAAAAGTCATTGAATTAAACAGGAGAAAGCTTATACACAGCAGGTGAATACATATCTTTAAAAGGCTGACAATAAAATAGTCACTGTTTTAGTGACTATTTTACTTAGTCACTAAAATTGACTGATGTTTACTTAGAATGTAGTGGTTTGCCTGCCCACCTCATGAAGGGAATGTGCTGTGGACATACTTGACACACTACCAAAAATATCCATCCTTCAATAGCAGGGGTTGCGAAGATTGGAGCAAGCTTACAATCTATTAGCATGAGCTTCATTCCTCTTCCTGTATTTCTCTCTGGTGTTTATTGATTGTATTCAAATATGCTGCTGAGCTGCTGCCTCTGTTAATAATGTGACTTTCTTACATGCAAAGGTGGCTAAAAAGAGCACCCCTGACCCATAATCATCCTTACATTGCCTGTTGTTTTAATTGGTCATTGGTTGATAGCAATGGCAATAAAATCACAGCAGTTTTGCTGCTGTCTAGGGCTCAGGAACTCTGATAATGGGCCCAGGGACTCCTTCATTCAGCACGAACTTTTCCCCTTCTCATTGTTGCACTAGGTGTGACTGGTCACCAGAACTATTCCCTAGCTTTCCCCAGGAGAACTTTATGACTCCTGGTTCACTGACTTGAGTCTATGGAAGAACTCTTAGAAGAAGAAGAAATCTGTTCCCATGCCCTCATTTTTCTGAAGAACAAACAAATGAAGTCTCAGAACAAGAGACTGCCATATTAAACTTACTCAAATAATTGGAGGTTGAGCCTCTTCAGTTCCTTTCACTTTCATCTTCTTTTTACTAATAATATTAATGATAACCATTGATGTTGAGCAACTATATGTGTGAGGCAGGTTATGTATACTATTTTCTATCTTCATCATAACTTTGCAGTTAGGCATTATTACCCACTTTCACAGATTAGAATACTGAACCTCAGAGAATTTGAATTATTTGCCACATGCCAAATGCCACATCAGTAACTAGTAGTTGAATTTGGGTACAAACCCTGCTCTAACTCTCATATCCCTGCTCCCTCCCATGATTACCTCAGCAGTACATGGGACAATTCTAGAGCACATCATTCTCTGGCCCCAGAGGAAGACTGCCAGTATCCATGCTAGCCTTAACTATTATATCCTCCTCCCTTAGTGGTCTCCCCTCAGAAGAAGCTTGACCTCCCAGGAGGACTGTATAATTCCACATTGTGGCCACTATGAAATCAGGATGTTTCAGCTGTATATCTGTAAATGCCTACTGCAACAGTGCCAAGTCTCAGGAATTTGAATGTCATTGTGAACAAGTAATCTATTCTCCAGGACCAATCCTGCCTTGCTCTGTAAGAGTGACTTTCTTAGACTCCCTGGGAGACACTCTAGGTTTACAGTCTGGCATTGATGCTGATTTACTTTCTATGTTGACCTTGACAAGTTATATAAGCCCTCTGAGACTCTGTTTCCTTGAGTGTAAAACAGGCTAATAACAGCCTGACAGGAGTTTTATGAGGACAAAATCCGTAAATGTCCTAATAAAGGGTCTAAAATTTTCTAAGCCCTAAAGAAATGATTATTTCCTTTCTCTTTCTTCTCTTCCCCTCCCCTTTTCACAGTCACCATAACCTCTTTCCCTGACTGACTTCTTTCTTTTGATGCTCCTGCTATCACTGAAGTTTCCTGACATCCTATATTCTCTACAATTAAACTTTCATTTCTTTCTATGTGATCAGAAGGACCCAGGAGAGAAATGACTATTGGTAGCCCTGTGAGCCTAGGGGAGATCATGAGAAGAAGAAAAGATTGACAGGACGGAATCATGGATTGTTAGTGATAGAAAAATTACATTATTTGGTAGAGACTTTTAATGTTCACTGTATCTGATTCCACTCTTATTCTAGGTAGATGGAAGTATTATTTTTCTCCACCCCCTACTCCCTTGTAATTGCAGATGAGTTCTGGCCAATGAGCTGTGGGCAGTGAGAATGTGCATCCCTTCGAAGCCAGGGCATTTAGTTGCTAGTACAAGGTCTGCCAGCCTTGGTCTTGTGAACTCTGAAGTATCATGTTGGTTGGATTGGGGCAACATAAAATGGCACCGAATGACTAGATGGAACAGAGCACATAGTGACCCACACTGGAAACATAATGTCAACAATAAGTAAATGAATTTTAGGCTACTGCCAGTTTGGGTATGTTTGTTACCATGGCATAGCCTACTGAATACAACAATCCAAACTATCTTTCCTTTCACTGTCCCTTGGAAAAGGTCTTTTTTTGTAGCAAGTCAGTGACTTTACAGGTCTTTCAGGAAAGAGCACTAGACTGAGAGACAGGAAGAGAAAGCCCATGAAATGAGTTTTAGCCCTGGCTTATCTACCAACAATAGGACCTTAGTTTATTCATAAACTATAAGTTCTGACTTTTCTCATCTATAAAATAAGAGTTAGTATATCCCCAAATATGAGACATATAACACCACTGGTACTTTAGATCCTTTCTACTCAAAGAGTGGTCCAAGAACCAACAGCACCAATATTCATGAAACTATATTAGAAATACAAGTCCTGGGATACCTGGGTGGCTCAATTAAGCATCTACCTTTGGCTCAGGTCATGATCCCATGATCAAGTTCCACATGGGCTCCCTGCTCAGTAGGGAGCCTACTTCTCCCTTGCTTGCTGCTCCCTTGCTTGTGTACCCTCTCTCTTTTTCTCTCTATTTGACAAATAAAAAAAAGTCTTTTTAAAAAGGAAAGAAAAGAAATGGAAGTCCTTGGGTCCTCCATCAGGTGTCCTTCTACATTTTTAACAAAATCCCCAGATAATTCCTATGCACATTAAAGTTAGGAGAAATACAGAGGTACCTGGGTGGCTCAGTCCCTTAAACCTCTGACTCTTATTTTTGCTCAGGTCGTGATCTCTGGTGGAGAGATCACACACCTCCCTCTCACCCCCAGAGACTCTGAGTCCACCAAGACTTGGTAGCCAAGTGTGAAGTCTGCTTAAGTTTCTCCCCCTCTCCTTCTGCCCCTCCCCATTTTGAGTGCCTGTGTGCTCTGGCTTTCTAAATAAATATATATGTAAATAAATAAAGTTAAGGAAAATGATGCTTTAGATGGTACTAGGAGTCAACACTGAATGGCATATAATCACAGAGAGAGAAGTTATTCATTTTCCAGTTGTCTTTTAATCTTTCTGATTACTTCATGGAGAAAGTCTCAGTTGGATGTCAGTATGTCTTTAATATGTCTCTACAGTTGCTTATTTTCTTTTTCATAAGGAGAAAACAAGCCTCAGGTTCCTAGACAGGTAATAGTATTTAGCTTGACTATAATAGCATTTTCCTATTTTCATTGTGTTTATTTGAATGGTTATCTTGTATTTATGGCAACTGATACCAGCTTTCTACTTAAAGTAGTAATAAAATCATCTTCAAAATAAATCAATTTAAGTAGAAAAGTGAATGTATTTAAGGAAAACATAACAAATGGGAAGAAGTGTTTGCTCTGTTTCCCCCCATGTCAGCGAACTCCATTGTTTTGACATTCCTGACTCCTCTCCACAGCTTCCTCATTAAGGGACTTTATTCACTCCACATGGTTAGGGGTGAGAAAGTGCTGTGTGTCATTGTAAATTTGGGAAGAATGAAATGAACATGCTTAGGACAGAATCCCTCTTCTTCCTCTTAGAATTTAGATACCCAGAGTATAATTACTCGTAGGTAATTGACTTATAAACTCCCAATACAATTGTTAGAATCCTAGCAGCAGGTTTTTATCCAGTATATCTTTACGGTGTGCCTATGACATCCTGGGCTCTTCTTTTCTCCTCTGGCTACTCAGAAGCACCTCTCCCTTTGGACAGTTTTGACCAGCCTCTGACCAGGCTGTTGTGGTGCTTTTGATTTCTCAACTTCTAAATATGCTCAGAGGACAATGTCAGTAGCACTGATGAGTTTGAAATCCTTCTAAAAGAAAGCATCAGGTACTCATCATCATAAATCATGCAACAAAAACCAGGGAATTGTTCTTAAGACATCTGGTCAATTCCCCCATAGCCTAACCATAATCCACCCAAGCATGAAGGATTTTCATGACTCCTCTCCTAATGACACAGAATTTTGGCAAAAAAAAAAAAAAAAAAAAAAAAAAAAAAAAAAAAAAAAAAAAAAAAAAAAAAAAAAAAAGCCCTTATGTAAGAGGGCACTTCCCTTTTCTTGTAGAGTAATCACTTTTATGTCTGGACCCCTGCATTTGCCTTTGTCAGTTCTCCACCATTCAATACAGTGGTGCCCTTTCACTGCTGGTTTTGACACTTCATTTTGTTTTCATCGTGGTACTTATTTCTACTTCTTTGTTTTCTGGCTTAGAGTCTGACTGCCTCCCCTAGATTGTAAGCTAAAGGAAAGCAGGAATAATCTCTGTATTGTTTGTGGCTGTATCTCAAGTGTCTAGAACATGTTGAATAGATGATTCAACCCTCTCATATTCCAATTGGAACAAATAAACAAGGAGTGTACTTTCAAGGTCTAATTAGCAGTCACTCTGCAGTATCCTTGTTGAACCCTGGAACTGAGATATGTATCAATTTTTCCCACTATGTGTGACTCTAAATGCTCAACTACATTTTTATCTACTGCCTTTCTATTTGTTAGCTCATTTACACTCTACCAACAGCTGAAAAGTGTCTGTACTGGCTTATAAAGGCAACAGTCAACAGGCAAAAGATAAGAGCTTATAAGTAAAGGAGTAGGACCCAAGGGAAATCTTATCAAGAAATCATTGTTAAAGTGTAACTTTCTATTGCAATCAATCCAAGATCTGTCTCCCAAGCTCCCTTTTCTGCCCTTAGCTGGGTAAAGTTGATTTGAGCATTCAAAACTGGTTCAAAAAAATTATTCAAAGTGCCAGAGAAATTTCTGGTGAAACTCTCCAAGATTCTCTAAAATTTATACTCATCAAAGTAACTGCTTATAAAAGCATCATTTTTGAGGTAAATTATTTCGTGCTTATTCTTCCATTTCTCATGTTTTGTCATGACAACATAGAAGTGGGTAGGAGTCAGAGGCAACATTTTATTTAGCCTGGACAATATTTTTAAATGGTATGTTTAGAAGGATGAGTTGGCACCTTCTGGTCTTTTGATCTCCCTAAATTTAAAAAGGCTTAGGTTGATACTTTCTAAGAAATATTCAAAGGAAATAAACCAGAAAAATGGACTAGATTCTGCTTAAAAGTAGGAGAATTTCCTCAGAAGTTTTTGGTTTGTGTGATGATTTTATTGGATTTATGGGCAGTGGATTGAAGATCCATATCACCATTTAGGTGCTGATGAATAACCAGAAATTGCTCCTGGATGCTGAATGTTTTTTATTTTGAAATCAAACCCATTTTGAATTTCTAACCCAAATCAATTTTACTTAGCAAAGACAGAAAAATCTAAACTCTGCTATCCTGAAGTACAAACACAAACATCTCTCTGATATTAAATATTCATAACCCCTGTGATTGTGGCTGGTGTTGCTCTAAAAATGAAAGGCCAGGGGAAAAAATGAGATTTAATCTAGCAATCCACCACAGAAGAGTGAGATTAAAAAAACACGATACTCAAAACGCCACACCCCTTGAGTTGCATGCACACACACAGAAATACATTGACATTTTAGTAGCTGCCCATCTTATGACAAATCCTATCTTCCCATCATGCCCATAATGCATCTAGAACAAATTCAGGGTTTTATTCAGTCTGTAATATTAACAGCTTGCATTTGTTTAGTTTTTTACCTTTCAGAGTGTGTCTTCTCACACATTATCCCATTTTAGCATTACAATTATCTCATAGAGAAGACAGATAAACATTCTATTCCTATTTTTTAAAGGTTTTATTATTTATTTATTTATTTATTTATTTAAGAGAGAGAAAGAATGAACAGTTGGGAATGGCAGAGGGAGAGAGATAAGCAGACTCCCTGCTGAGCAGGAAGCTCTATACAGGGCTCCATCCCAGAACCTGAAGATATTGAACTGAGCCGAAGTAATCAATATCTCCCATCCTTTAATCAACTGAGTCACCCGGGCACCCCTCTATTCCCATTGTAAAGGTGAGACTCTGAACTCTTGAGTGATTTGCCAAAGATCACAAAATAAATAATGAGCAGAACATGTACTAAGATTCCAAACTTCTGATTCTTTAAGTCTATGACTTTCCTGCAATATTTCAGAGCCTCTTGGGTATTCCAGGAGGTCTGACATACCCTGTAGGACTCTCATAACCATAAATTATGGGGATGTCTCAAGATGTCAGACCTGGATGCCAGTCCAAGACAGTAACAAACTTGCACTAGGTGTACTACCAAGACTGTCCTGGCACCATTCAATCATTTTTCTGGGGATAACTAAAGTCTCTAAACTAAAATCCACAACCTAAAGGTAGATTTGAACTCTCAGTCCCAGGGAGGAGGTATCAGTTGCCAGTATTCTTCTCAAACACAAGCCCAGTGAATTTGTTTCCAAGGGTAAAGAGTTACATTTCATCAGTTTCCATGTATTTTGAGGGCTTGGACCAAAGATGTAAGAATTCATGTAGGTAGCTTCCATCTATATCAGTCTACTCGGTGCATGTTAAATAATTCTTTCTCTGATAAGACCAAACATGCCTGGGTTGGTACAATCTAGCCCTCATCCTTTTGAGCCATAGCATAGTTCTGGGATACTTACTATAATGGAACAAATGATAAATATAAGCCTTGTGTCTCTCCTGTCCCCTTTCAGACTGGTTATCTCTCTAGTTTAACCTCACACATGCCCCTTCCAATTTCATAGAAAATACTTATGTTCTGCTGGCACAAATCATAGTCTTCTTGTTTTCTGAAATGTATTTTAATAGAGGTAGGGGAAGAACTCTTATTTATTGAGTTACAAATATGTGTCCAGGACTGTGCTAGGCAATTTCAAGAACATTATTATTTAGAATTCTCATAACAGTCCTCTGAGGTGGTCATTTAACAGACGAGAGAAGAAAGGATAAGAGTTAAGTAACCAAGGTCACACAGACTAGAATTCCTGGTGGGTCTTCAAATCTTAAACCCACAGTCTTTCCACTCATAAGATGCTGAGAACCTGAAGATAAATATGACCTACTTGAATTTTGGAAAAAGAAGATAGTCTTGTCTCTTTTAGGAAGAGAGAAGAAATCAATCTCTCCCATCCTTTCTTTCCAGTAATGCTGGGGAAGTGGGAGAAATTTAAGAGCAGCAAGGCTCAACAAAGGAGGAGGGAAGTTTTCAGAGGGTAAGAAGTAGAACTGGAGAGCCTGCATTGTTCGGCGCCAAGTCTAGCAAAGGTGGAGCTGCTGAAGGATGCCTTCTCAACACACCAACACTGCAGCCATCTGCCTGGTCCTGCTTTCTCAGCACAGGGAACAGACATAGAGCCCCCTAAGCCTTAGGACAGCCTGAGATACTGGGAGCGGCACCTGGAGGCTCAGTAGGCCATAGAGGAGTTGAGAGTAGCGTAGAGCTGTGTGTGTGTGTGTGTGTGTGTGTGTGCGCGCGCGCTTGCTTGCTTGCTTGCTTGCTTGCTTGCTTGCTTGCTTGTGCGCACGCTGGGAGGCGGGGGCGTCTGGAGAGAAGCCTCAGCTCAATAATGTAAGGGGTTGGGCCTCCCACGTGACTCCAGAGAGGCGGAGACAGGCGAGCTAGAGAGAAGACTGACAGGCCGCCTGGAGGGAGGTGAAGGGGGGGGGGGGAGAACTGAATAATTGAGGAGCTGTTCAGCAGCGGCGGCTACCTCCTGCCTTCCTGTGCCACCACCACTCCGCAGCACAGTGGGAGAAACAGACTCTGGCGCTGTAAGTGAAGACGGCTAGCCACCAGTCCCTGCAGCCCGTTAATAGCCTCCAGCCCTCCGGTGAGTTAACGTTCCACTTCGCCGCAGTCTGTCCCCCTCAGCAACCCTGCACCCCAACTGGACCCCTGCGAATAGGATGATCGCCTCTTGTTGAATGAACAAGGGAGCCGGAGCCACAGGGAGGGGGGAAACAGGAACATGGCGCGGAAGCTGAGGGCGTCCTCCGGGAAGAGGTCCCTTGGAAGAAGGAAGGAGCTGGGTTGGGGTCTCTCTGTATCTGACCCGGAATCGGGCCTGGGTAGTGTCCAGGGTCGAGGGACGTCAGATTCCGACTCACGCTAGCATCCGGGCAGGGTTGGGGCAAATGCAGTCCTGGCGCGGCCGGAGTGAGACACAGATGAGGGAGCCTCGAGCAGTGTCCGGGTCACCTGGGTCTCCACAGATGCCGGGCCTGTCCTTTCCTCCCTGCCTTGTCATACACCCAATTCCAGCAGCTAGATTCTCGGCCTCGGACTGAGCCCACGGAAAGGAAGGGACGCTTTTCCGGCCATAGCCCGAGGGGAGGGTGGGGACAACGTCTGTCCTTTTACCTGGGAACAAAACTCTTCAAAGGGACTCTCGCTGAGCCCCATACTCAGACCAGGCTGGTGCGCTACAAGGGCCATCTGTCCCCAGAGAGTGTTGATACGTGGCGGGGCACCGGGAAGGACGTTATGGGAGAAATGTCCAGGGAAGATCTCTGACCAGAGAGGACAGCCCCGTGGAGAGGATTCTCGCCCGCACTTATTCACCCCGTCTGAGCCTCCTCTCTTCCCCAATCCCAAATACGTCAGTTTCTTACATATCCAGAGGACCAGAGTAGGGCATTGTGGCCTCGCGTGATGGAGCCCCAAATCTTCCCTCACGGGAGTCACCCCCTCCCCCACGTGTATTTTATATTGTGATCGAAAAGTAAGATAGAAGTCGCCAAATGAGTAGAAGCAAAGGGAAAACAGGAAAAATGGAAGATAAACTAGAACAGCACGGCTCTCTCCCCTGCTCCTGGCACTCCTCACCGCACTACCTGTGCGAGGCTCCATTCAGAATCCTGCCTGAACTGAGAGTCTAGAACTGGATGCAAATTCAGAGGAAAAACTTGGAAGGGGAAGCAGGTGGGGTCTTTGGAGTGCCGGGGCCAATCACTGGAAGGAGGTGGTCAAGGACCGCAGAGCGTAAACCCGCCTGTACCCGGGGGTAAGAGGTCCTAAGAATATCCTAGGCAGCAAAGCAGCGCCTGGGCCTCTGAGCTAGCGGACTGCCGGGCTGGGCGCTGTCCGCGGTGCTGAAAGTTCAGGAGGATCGGGAGCTAAGACAGCGGGGGAACTGGCGGCTCACTGCTTCCCAGTATTTCCTGCAGGTAGAAACTGCGTTAGAACCATGTAAGGAGAATCAGGTGGAATAAGCGAGCTGGACAGACAGGTATAGGTGCTCTGCGTTCCCCGGTTCTGTGTCTTCCCCTGGACTCCTCTTGGAAGGAGGTTTTCCCGACTCCTGGGTAGCAGAGAAAGGAGTGGGTGTCACTCCAGAATCCAGCTTTGCTAACTTCAGGTGGGAATAAGATGTGTGGATCCTATTTCTATGTCTTCTGTCTGTGCAGTGAATATTCCTACTGGTAAAGTGTTGGAAAAGCAGTTAGGTTGTTATTCTGATAAACACTTCTGTGGCTTTCAGGAACCAGAGAACTGTGAGGTTGCCAAAAGAAGACACTTCATTAATGGCGAGGCTGGGCTGCCTATTCCTGGCTATGGCTTTTTCTCTCTTTAGCACCCTTCCCTCCCCACCACAGATTGTTTACATCTTCTAGATATAGATCTCTAAGCAGCCCTGCATAGTTGTTTCTTTGACCAGTCTTTTATATTATGGGTAAAATGGGAAAGAATTGAGCCAATTTGGAGAGGCCAAGTTAAAAAAATATTTACTGAACACTTAGTATCTGCTGGGCAATATTATTTCATTTAATCTTCATAATAGTTGCTAACTACAAATATCACAAAGATTAGATAAATGAAGTTAGGTGTCTTGAATCCAGAACTTGGATTCAAATTCAGGTCTGCTTAACTCCAAACTCCAAGGAATTTTCAGGCCCTCATTTTGGCATTTGACTTTGGATAACTGTTATTGGAGAATACAGCAAAAGAATGCCAAAAGAGGAAGGTCTACTTTATTTTTCATACACGCTACTCTCTTCCAACCCTTTCCTCTTTAATCTGTTCACCCACCCACTGTCACTCACTCCCACCATAGCAACTGCTTTTGTACATGCTGGTTGAGATACTACTGTTCACACAACTTGATCTTTAGGATTACAGAAACAAGTTAGAGGACTAAAACAACAAGCTTTCCTGATAGAGCAGCAAGGCTTTATGGGATCTGGAGAACTAGAACTCACATGTGGTTTCAAATTTAGAATTATGCTCTTGAATTTTAGGGCTGGAATAATCTTAAAGATCATTCAGCTTCATGCAGATCATTGTTTCACAAGAAGGAGAATTTAGGGATCAAAAGAAAATTATTTGACTAAGTCTCATGATTGAAAAATTAGAATTAGAACCTCATTAACTCGATTCCAAGGTCAGTGTCCTTTCCACTACGCTCATGGTGACTTGAATATTCTTCCCTGCTTCTTTCTTTGGTTATCTTTGACAAGAACATCAGCATCAGTAAACTACATTTAATAAAAACCACAGATACAAATACCTAAAATGCAAACACTCATGTTACCTACATTTTCTTCCTATTCTTTCCCCTCTGGTCTCACTGTTTCAGTGTTGTCTGACCCAGCATACCTGACCTACCTTCCTCAGCAACAGTTCTCCCTATGGTAGTAATTTGAAAAGGGGATGGGGCTGTGGCATTTCTCTACTTGCCTTTGCGTTGCCTGTATTTCCTCTTCTATGGTCTATTCCCCCAAAAATAATTTTTCCAAAATAAATTATCCTAAGCATCTTCCTACGTTCTCCCAAGTACTTGGAAGAAGCCTTAAAAAGATCCAGGTGTAATTAAATGATCATTATAAGTGCTAATATCAATCAACTGTGAGGCACTATCCTAGGTTCTTTCACAAATAATTTCATTGAATCTTCACAATTCTGCCAAGTAGATAATTTCATTAGAGATGGTACCACAGTTCTAGTCTACACTAACATGCAGCAGATCTGATATTTTATGTATTTGTTCTTGCTTCTCTTTCAGCCCCTAATAAAATCTCAACTTTATTAACTGTTTTCTTATAACCCTAATTGGCATTGGCAAGGAGGAAATTTTTATATTGAATTGAATTCTTCTATTTTATTCCAATATGTAAACTTTAGAAGTTCAAATGGTAATGTTCTGTTCTTTTATCTCAATATTTACCATAATATATTTTACCTTGATTTATTATCCTTTACTTAAAGATCCCTATATACCCTCTTAATTCTAATATTAGCGTGCTGCTTCAAGCCCCATATAGAACCAACTAAAGCACAATTCATAACTAAATACATAACTTCTATTGTACCTTCACAGAGTGATCCTGCAAGGATGTTGTTGCTGGATGCTCTGGGCCCTGTAAACCATAATCTTAAACTGTCTAGAACCACTTTGCCCAATATCATTAATCACATGTACCCATTTAAATTTTAATTAACATTAACATTTAATAAACATTAAAATCTTCCATTTTTAAATCACACTAGCCATATTTCAAGGCCCAGTAACTGTATTTGGCTAGGCTACTTAATTGAACAGTGCATATATGGAACATTTCCAGCATTGCCAAAAGTTCTATTGGACAATACTGCTTTGGAAAGTCTTAAAAATATCATCATAGCAAATGAGAACTTGAAACTGGGAAGAGGAAATGGAGACTCTGATTCAAAACTTCTGCCAAGAAAGGAGGAAAAGCCACTTGTGGCCTAGGACACCCCCAAAAACCCAAATAGGCTCAAGGCAATAAGACTAGCAAGGAGAGTATGTCTCACTAAAGGACCTGGTGGCCATGGGATTTGCTTCATATAGATTCCATTTTACCATGAAGTAAAACCATGACTGGGTTTTGCTGGTTTCCTGGATTCCAGCTTAGAAATAACCTGAAAGTTCTTATTCAAAATTCAAGTTTTATACATATTATATATATGTGTGTATATGTATGTATACACACATATAGTATACACATATTACATAAACATAAAACAACATGTATATATTTGTGTGTTTATATACATACATTTTGTCTTAGTAAGTATAGTATGATAAATGAAAGAATACAGGACTTGGTGATAGTAGTAAGTGAGCCACCTCATCCCTGGTGACATTATAAGGCCCTCTAGAGCTTCACTCCTTCATTTGTAAAATGGTGATAAGAATTGCTACACCCATCTCAAAGGGTTATAGGGAGACTCAAAGTATAGGTAAATGAAAGTACTTTTCAGAGAGCATGATTGATATGTAATGGTTGATAATCTCATATAGATATACTATAGTATATAAACAAATAGGATAGTTTAAACTTAATGCATTTCTAAACATTTTTAATCCCAGATAAATATATTTTGCTTTTTACCCCTGTAAGTGAAGTTTATTTTCACTGAGTTAGATGACTAACACTAACTAGTTATGAGTGGTAGAAAAACTATGATGTGAAGAATTCTAAATATGTTAAAGTATGGCAGTATATCAAGGAGTAAAGTAAATAATACTTCATATTGAATTTGAAAAAAATTTTGCTTTTGTTGTCATCTTTTCCTTGAAAAGTAGAATGCTGAAGAAAAAAACGATTTTTGTTGTTGAGATTTCTTGCTGGTTAATTTCTATGAACTGAAATACCAATTACTGCTCATGGTTTCCTTTTTTTGCCCTGAACATTTTCTTTTTTCCAGGAAAAATAATAACTAGAAAGTCTCAGTAGTTTTGAAACAGCATTTACCCTTTTAACTAATAGTTTTTTTATTTTATTTTTTTTAATTTTTTTTTTT
>PITA01032898.1:0-13406 GCA_004023965.1 Spilogale gracilis
GGTAGAATTCCCCAAGGAATCCGTCTGGTCCTGGACTCTTGTTTTGGGGGGAGGTTTTTGATCACTGCTTCAATCTCATTACTGGATATAGGTCTGTTCAAATTGTCAGTGTCTTCCTGTTTCAGTGTTGGAAGTTTATAGGTTTCTAGGAATGTATCCATATCTTCTAGGTTGTTAAACTTATTGGCATATAATTGTTTTGTTTTGTTTTGGTTTTTTTGGCATATAATTGTTAATAGTAATTTCTGATGATTGTTTCTATATCCTTGGTGTTGGTCGTGATCTCTCCCCTTTCTTCATAATTTTATTAATTTGGGTCTTCTCCCATTTCTTTTGGATTAGTTTAGCCATAGGTTTATCGATCTTACTGATTCTTTCAAAGAACTAGCTTCTAGTTTCACTAATGTGTTCTACTGTATCTCTAGTTTCTGATTCATTCATCTCTGCTCTAATCCTAATTATTCCCCGCCTTGTGTGGGTGGTTGGTTTAATTTCTTGTTGATTTTCCAGTTCTTTAAGGTATAATGAGAGTTGGTGTATTTGGGATTTTTCAGTATTTTTGAGTGAGGCTTGGATGGCTATAAATTTCCCCCTTAGGACTGCCTTTGTTGTATCCCAAAGGTTTTGGATCGATGTATCTTCATTCTCACTGGTTTCCATGAAGTGTTTCAGTTCTTCTTTGATTTCCTGGTTGGTCCATAGATTCCTGAGCAGGATCGTCTTTAGCTTCCAAGGGTTTGATTTCCTTCTGAACTTTTTATGGTGGTTGAGTTCCAGTTTCATGGCATTGTGGTTACAGAATATGTAGGGAATAATATCAATCTTCTGGTATTGGTTGAGCCCTGATTTGTGACCTAGTATGTGGTATATTCTGGAGAAAGTTCCATGTGCACTCGAGAAGAATGAGTATTTTACTGTTTTATGGTGGAATGTTCTGAATATATCTATGAGATCCATCTGGTCCAATATGTCATTCAAGGCTCTTGTTTCTTTATTGATTTTCTGTTTAGATGATTTGTCCATTGCTGAGAGTGGTGTGTTAAGATCTCCTACAATTAATGTATTTGTATCCATATGATTCTTTATTTGCTTAACAGTTGGCTTATGTAGTTGGCTGCTCCCATGTTGGGGCATAAATATTTATAATTGTTAGATCTTCTTGGTGTATAGACCCTTTGAGAACGATGTAGTGTCCTTCTGTGTCTCTGACTACAGTCTTTAGATTAAAACCCAACTTGTCTGATATGAGAATCCCTACCCCGGCTTTCTTTTGGGGTCCATTGGCATAAAAGATGGTCCTCCATCCCCTCACTTTCAATCTGAAAGTGTCTTTAGATTCAAAATGTGTCTCTTTGTGGATGGGTCCTGTCGTTTTATCCAGTCTGCAACTCTGTGCCTTTTTATTGGAGCACTTAGGCCATTCACATTGAGAGTGATTATTGATAGATACGTTTGTATTGACATCATGTTGCCTGTGGAGTTCATGTTTCTATAGATTACCTCTGTAAATTTCTGTTCTGTGTCACTCTTGTGTTCATTTCTCTTTTATAGAACCCCTTTTAGCATTTCTTGTAGTGCTGGCTTGGTGGTTGCATAATCCTTAGACTTTGGCGGTGCTGGAAGCCCTTTATTTCTCTTTCCATTCTGAAAGTCAACCTTGCTGGGTACATTATCCTTGATTGCATATTTTTCTCATGTAATTTCCTGAATATGTCTTGCCAGCCCTTTCTGGCTTGCCAGGTTTCTGTGGAAAGGTCTGACGTTCTTCTGATGGTCCTCCCTTTATAGGTAAGGGATCGCTTCCCCTTAGCTGCCCTTAAGACACATTCTTTTGTTTTATGATTCACGAATTTCACAGTTATGTGCTTGGAGGTTTTTCTGGCCTCATTGATCTTGGGGGGTGTCCTCTATGGCTCTAGGACATGAATATTAGTTTCATTCCCCAGATTAGGGAAATTTTCATCCATGATTTGTTCAACTATATCTTCTAGGCTTCTTTCTCTCTCAACTCCTTTGGGGATTCCAATAATTCTGATGTTGGAGCGTTTTTTGGCATCATTTATTTCCCTTATTATGTTTTCATGGGATATTAGCTCTTTGCTCCAAGACTTCTCTTGCTCCTGCTCCTTAATCCATCTGTCTTCTAAATCATTGATATGATCTTCAGCTTCACTTACTCTAGCTGTTAGCATATTTAAATTATATTACATCTCATTAATAGCCTTTCTAACCTCATCTTTTACTTCTGTTATTAGGGCTTCCATTTTGAGACTAATGATCTTTTCCAATTTAGCCATTGCTTGGAGGATTGCTGCCCTGAATTCCATTTCTGTCATATTATATTCATTTCCAGTAATTCTGTGACCGGGGTTGTGGTTTCAGGGTCCTTCTTCTGTTGGTTGTTCCTCCTCCGAGTCATTGTGGCGAGGAGTGTTTGAGGGAGTGTATAGCTAAATATATCAGCCACTATCCAGGTGAATTGGTCACTGGAAGGTTTTGGAGCAATCAGAATTCACCTCCGGAAAGGAAGAAGAAAGAAAAAGGAGAAGGGGAGAATGGAAGTAAGAAAAGAAAACCCTGCCAGAGTGGGGCTCATTGATAGGATTTATATGGTACAAAACTACTACAGGGTAAAGAAAAAGGCCATCCAGACTAAATGAAGAGATCAAAAAGCTAAGCCCAAACTGGATGAGCCCCATGACCAGTATTTATATAATACAAAGGCAAATAATTACACAGAAACACTGACAGACTTGAGTGGGAAGGTGAGGGCAGACACTACTGGTGGGCAAGGAAAATATTTCAGATCCTCCCGTATTTGTCTTATTATTATTGTGGGAGGAGCCCACTTTCTAAAGATATAGGGAGGTT
Source organism: Spilogale gracilis (assembly GCA_004023965.1). Lineage (NCBI taxonomy): Eukaryota > Metazoa > Chordata > Mammalia > Carnivora > Mephitidae > Spilogale > Spilogale gracilis. Next base: position 2,872 of record PITA01032898.1, read on the forward strand.
AGAACTGGTTGTATATAGGGGTAGTATTGAATAGGGATGTAGGATTACCTTGAAGCTTATAACTATATGTATATTTAAAGGAAAAAAGAGAAAAGTAAGGGAAAAGAGATGAAACAAAGACGAGAGGCAACAACAGAAAACACAGGTATGTGTTTGAAAAATTTTCAAGGTAAAAAATTGTTATGGAGTGTTGTATTAAGTAACACGTTGTGATAAGAAGTGTGTTAAAAATTAAAAGAACAAAAACTGTGAGAATGAATTTTTAAGTTTAAAGTGGATGTTTAAAAGTAAAAATAGAAAAAAGCTAAAAAAGCAAATAAGGTGAAAACTGTATCAATAAAGCGTACAGCTTTTGGGGCAGTACCAGGAGTTTAATAAATTGCCTTTCCCCCAATGTTGTGGTTTTACAGTTTGAGTTTTGTCCTCCTGTGCTTCTGGCTTGCCTTCTGGGGGCGGGGCCTGCCGCGCTGTTTTCAGTCCCTTCTACCTGGGCGGTGTCTCTCCGCCCCCTTCCTAGGGACTGGAGTCTATTGTAACCAGGTTGTCAGGGATCAGTTCTCTATAGAGTTTGTTCTTTTATGGTCTTTTTCAGCTGTTGAGGAAGTCAGGCTGGAGCAAGATGTCTGCGCCCAGACCTCCTTCCCAGAGCTAACCCCTAATTAGCAACCCTCTGGACGATGGCGTGGGGGGGGAGGGGCACCGTCTCTTCCTGTATCCTTTTCCTTGGCAGCCTGTCACAGCCGGGCGGGCACAGACGCTGGTTTGATTCCTGCCCAAAGCCCCTGTTTGTCGTTTCACTCCCGTGCCTAGAAAACTGCAACTGATTTTGGGTCATGCCACCTTGTCTGTGCCCAGGGAGTCTGTTGTGATCTCCATGCAGGAAGGACTGAGGTCCCGCGGCCCCACACCTCCCATGCAAGTCTGCAAAATTGCCTTCCCTGGGGGGTCTGCGCCTGGCCGATGGGGTGGAGAGCAGCAGCAGAGAAAAGCAGCGGAGGAAAGAAAAGAAAAAAAAAAAAAAAAAGGAAAAAAGTGGCGGAAAAATAAGACCACTCTGTCGGCTCCACAGGGTTCCCTCGTGTGGCACCGGGGCACACTTTCTCTCCGCAGATCTATATCCCTGTTTCCCAGGCTGCCCCTCAGGCTCCATTTCTGTTTGCTTTGAATCATACTGTAATCTGCGTTTGTTCCCCAAACACAGAGCTCTTTCATGCTGGGGTATTGCTTTCCAATGGGTCGCCTCTGCGGGCTTCCTCCCCTGCGCCCCTTGTCTTTGGATATCCCTCCGATCATTCTCACTCCACTCTACCTCTTTGCCGATGCTCTTTGTCCCCCGTGGTGATCCAGAAGTGTGAAATATTACATTTCAGGCTGATTTCATGGGTGCTCACAGTATTCCTGTAGTGTTTTTTTTGCAGGAATTGAGGTCACTTCAAGGGACTCCCTAAAATGGGGTCACCCAGCCTTCTGCCATCTTCAGATCTCTAGCTCCTTTTATAAACAGATGATACTTTGTCCAAGAATAGAGGTTTTTGTTTGTTTGTTTGTTTTAAGAATAGAGATGATTTTAAGTAAGTGTTATAACCATTTAGGTTTTCCAACATTTTGGAGAGCCCCAGCAAGAAACATAATTCAGTGAAGACACTCTAACAAAAAGCCTTCTTCCTAAGGTGTGGGCAGGGTTAAGAGAAACAGGCATGCTGAAGCACCCAGAGACTATGAAGAGTGGGAAGTCTTTCCTACCTCTAGGCTTGTGACCAGAACCCAGTGAGAGCTAAAGCCATGGAGGAAGGGTCGCTCAGAGTCACTTTAAAAAAAGGAATTCAGCCCTACTTCAAAAACAGAATATAGGAGGTGAAAGTGCCACCATAAATCTCTTGGTTGGTTTTGCTGAAGCCTATTCTGGAAGTAGCTGAAGGTTTCTATTATAAATCAATTATCCTAATGGGTAAACATTTTTATTGACATAACAGAATTTGTTAATTTTTATTCCAGGATAAATTGTCTAGGCTTCTTTATTTTTATTATTTTTTTAATTTTATTTTTTTAATTTATTTGACAGAGAGAAACACAGCCAGAGAGGGGACACAAGCAGTGGGAGTGAGAGAGGGAGAAGCAGGCTTCCCACCGAGCAGGGAGCCCGATGTGGGGCTCGATCCCGGGTCTCCGGGATCATGACCTGAGCCAAAGGCTTAACCACTGAGCCACCCAGGCGCCCCTCTAGGCTTCTTTAAAGAACATTTTGGTTTATTAAAGAATAAACTCTCGGCACATGGACCCAAATGTTTACAGCAGCAATGTCCACAACAGCCAAACTATGGAAAGAACCTAGATGTCCATCAACAGATGAATGGGTAAAAAAGATGTGGGGTATATATACAATGGAATACTATGCAGCTATCCAAAAGAATGAAATCCTGTCATTTGCAATGGCGTGGACGGAACTGGAGGGTATTATGCTGAGCTAAATAAGTCAATCAGAGAAAGACAATTATCATATGATCTCTCTGATAGGAATTTGAGTGGCAAGGCAGGGGTTCATGGGGGGGAAGGAAAAAATGAAACAAGATGTGATAGGGGAGAAAGACAAATGATAACAAACTTAATCTCAGGGAACAAACTGAGGGTAAATGCTGGGGGGTGGGGGGAGGGATAGGGTGTCTGGGTTATGGAAAAAATAAAAATTAATTTAAAAAAAAGAATAAACACTCACTTAAAGGGTTTTCTGACTTGCCTTTGTTTTGGTTAATTAAACATGTCAATGACTAGATAAATATCCATGGCAAGAAGCCATGGCCCACAGCTTTTCCACTGACCACTAGCTCTTCTCTATGGTTGTATGGCCATCTGCCCACTGCCATTAACCCATTATCTAAGCCTCACTTAATTTCTTAAGAAAGGAGGCCCAGTGGTCCAACTGGCATTTCAGGGTTGCTGATTCAGCTAAGAGGTTGGCTAGAATCTTAGAAGTATATTCTTAGCCACTTCATAGTCCCTCTCTCACTGCACATGCCCCTGCTGCTACCTAGGGAAAGGCTCAACCATTGTACCTTGTCCAGGAACATTTGTGCGGGACAAAGCCTTCACATTGTCCAGAGGGTCCCTGGGGTCTGTCTCTGCACTGAGCTTTTTTCCACAAAAAGAGATTGATTCCCAAGAACTGCACCTAAAAAATAACTTGCTATTGATTCTTTTCCCGAATTAGGGAAGAGCCAAAAACATCAAAATCTTATGACCAAGAGAAGCCAAATGAGCAAGTACCCTTTGCTCTGGGTCATTAGTTTCTTCCACCCTGCAAGGGATTCTGTAAATCATCCCAAACACACAGAGTAAAAACAAAGCGGGGATGAAACTGGCCATAGAAGGACCACTCAACCCAGCATACTTCTGATCTTTCAGTATCTTTACAGCTCCATGCCTTGAGCAGGATGCCTGACTGAAAATCTTTCCCCAGGCTAAAATTCTCTACTTGTTGGGAAGTCAGATGATGAAAACAAATGGGAAAATAATTGAGCCGGGGCTCTATTTGAGTTGAAAAATTTCAGGGATGAGTTCCCGCAGCCTAACTCAATATGAAGAATACAACTTTTTTACTCAGCATCTTTTACTCTAGATCTAAAAATGCTTTTCAGAGCAAATTTATTTGTGATTTGGACAATATAAGACTTTCAGGCTGAGGAGACTCTAACGTCTTCAGTTGAGATTTGAAATGAACTAGAAATCCAATGAGGCACAGATATAATCCTTGTGAAGGGGGTCTGAAGGAATCCTGCTGCCTCAGCTTCAGGACCTCCTGCTTTGGAACCTACCTTAACTATCCATTTGGTCTTCCATTGTCTGCTACGGCTTGGCCTCTCTTCCCTCTGCCTCCACCTGTCTTCCCTCTGGCTCAGGCTACACTTGGCTGAACTGCCCACCAGCCTCCTCATTCAGGTCATTCAGACTCCAGGAAACTTCAGTTTAGTTTAGGACCTGCCCTACTGATGTCTTTCTCAGGCAACAGAAAGTCAAGCCCCTTGTTGCAAATGAGGGGTTGGCATCCATGATGCAGTAAGGATAGCCCATGATAGGCTTTCACAGGCACCACTAAGTAGCAGAACTTAAAGAAGTGGGTGGCTGGATTTCCAGAGTTGGTATCATCAGGGTGCTGACTATCAATGGAAGGATGACACTCAGTAGGCAGAGGAGGGTATTGGGAAGAGTCTTAGTGAAAAACTATGGTAGAGGTTTTTTTTCAGTGAAAAACAATGGTAGAAAAGGAGGGATTGCCAGAAAGCCCTGAGGAACTGGGCCCAGCAGAATCAGAATTGGAGGTCTTGAAGGATGGAAGAGTGTGTTGGTTGAGACTGGTGACATGTGTGAGAGAAATAGGGAAACAACCAAAAGTGAAAATTCCAAATTTGAGACAGCATGAAGGGAGAGGAAGAAGGTAGCTTGGTTCAGGGTATGGCCATGGTGGTTGGTGGACAAAGGGAGTGAGGGGTCTGGACTGGGTTGATAGATTATTGATTATTATGGACCTTGAAGTCAATGAGCCTAATGGCAGGAAACATATCTTGCCAGAGAACACGGAGATGGTGAATAGCAGGGCTGTGATTGGACCCTGGGACTCTGGGCTACCATCTTTATGTTCCCCATTAATAAGAACTGCCCACTTTCCCTGCTAATCATCATGCTAGCAGCAGCTCACACCAAAGAAAGCTTCGGGAAGCCTCATTTAGATGTCGAATTCTAGGTGTTAGGATGGCAGCACCTTTCCTGTCCAGGAAAACCTGGGATGCCTCTCTCTATGAGGCTGAGAATCCTGACTCCTATTCCACCTCCTTTAAGTCCTTCAAACTATACACCTAACAGTTAATCTGGAAAAAATGATGAAATAGACTTTTTTTTTTTTAATGAGATTCTTGGTTCTTCTCTCCTGCTGAGCTCTTGGTTCCTACATGACCCTGTGTCTGAGCTGGAGATGCCATGAGTGTCAGTCCACGAGCAACATGGACTTGGCATCTCGGCATTCACTTGAGTTCCAAGTTAACATTTTTGGCATTCATGGTGCTCATTTTTGATTCCTGTTCAAAAGTCAGTACCATCATCAAAAACAACATCAAAAGAATTGCAACGATGTTTTTTTTTAAATGAAGATTTACTCCTAAAAATGAAAATTTAGCTACTAAGAAATGCCTATAAGCTGGGAGAAAGGGACACTGTGAGCATCTGTAAGTCACACTGCCTCTCTGGGCTTTCTCATCTGCTGCAATATCTAAGGTCTCTTCCAGCTTTAAACATCTATATGAAGGGACCTAAATAATTAAATAGCTTTTATGTACCCCAGAAGAGAAAGAAAAAGTCTAGTTTAGTTGCTGTTCTAATTCTTTTTAGAGCCACCAATAGAAATCCTGCACCAGTGTTGTTCCTGTTCATCTCATCATTTCCTTCTCTTTTGTTGCATCATCTCACATCTCAGCAGAGAGTTTATCTTTACTCTATTCCCCAAATCTCCCATATTATCCTCATGGTGTCTGTGTGACTCTATTCACTGTATTGAAGATTGGAATATCGTTTTCTTGAAAGATAAAACCCAAAGCCAAGTTCTTATCAAAGACTGTCGCTTGGGTTTGAAGAGCAGAAATGAGTTGGCAGTAAAGATAAGGCCCTCCCTTCACTTTAAGACCAAAGAACTCTGAAATCCTTAAGAAGCCCAATTATTAACTATATACTTCACTGACAATGCCAAAATAAATACATTATGCTTTCAAGTAAAGAAATATTACCTTTCGCAAAAGGCAGGGACACAAGTTCCATTTAATCATCATTCATACAAGAACTTGGAGTCCCAGCATGACTTATCCCTTATCGCTTCAAACATTACGTCATTTATTCCCAGCTTAGTTCAATTCCCTTCTGTTGGATGCCTTCCTTTTACTGAAATTGATCTTTGTTAATACCAGGCATAATGTGTTCTTCATTTCTTAAAGGAAACTGATGGACTCTTGCCATGAGAGGGGATAACTGGAAATCTATATACTTTGGACACCAATTCCCCATCAATACACTGAAATGTCTTTTCTTTAAAAATAGCCCCCTTGCATGAATGTGATCACTTTTCCAAATTAGTGTAACTGATGCACCCTGAGACCTTAATGATTCAGAAAGTGCATACTCAAGGGATATTTAAATAGCTATTTTGTAGGGAGATAAAACATGGGCCAGTTCACCGAAGATGCATTCCTTGAATTTAGGTAACACTTGAAGCTTGGTGGAGGACTGGCCAGTATGTCAGGAAGGCTGCTGTTCAAAGGCAAATGGCTCTGCACTCACATTATCTCATCCTTTTCTAGGCCTTCAGTGAAACAAGCAGAAGACTGTGCATTTGAAAACATGTCAATTATTACAGTCAGGATTATTAAAACCAGATATTACAAAAACCAAGATAAACCTCAGTTTTCTAGCCTGAAAAATTGGGATGATAATAATTTTTATCTCCTGGGGACGGTTTGCAGATTTGAATCTAAATGAAATGCCAAAGCATGATTGTGTCTATAAAATAGCTCCAAGAGTCCCTGGAACTTCTTCCCATAGCACAGCCTGCCTCTCTCCAGTGCAGGCTATTCTGGAAATGCTGAATAAATGAATATATAAATGAAGGAGTCCCTCCACCAAGACCCTACAGGCATGTTCCAGCTGCATATCAGCTAGGAGGAATGGGCTGCATTCCTTCCAGCTAAAAGGTAGCAAGTATACCTCACTCTCATTCCTAAGCCCTTAGGAGACATAAATAATCAAACTCAGCACTCTTCCCAAATATGGCCTTCAAAACATTTCTCAAGACAATGTGCCAGGCAGCCATTATCAGTTGTTCAGTGGTGACACCAGACGTGAAATCCATCTGAAATCTGAGGCTCTCCAGATCGTTGTTGGGGCACAAGAGGCTCCCCCTGAACTGATGTCTGAATCACTGATTCGTCACAGCTTCCGTCCCGGATTGTCAGGGCTTCCCTCAGCAGGTGGTTGCCCTGTGCATGCGGGAACCGGGAAACCAAAGTCTATTCAAGGGAAGATTGTGCTTTCTGCCGAAGGGCCCTGCAGAAAGACTGTTTTACTTTCACCTGGTAGTCCTTGACACTGCCCACCCCACTTTCCTTCTCCATTGAAGCATCTCGATGTCAGTGACGCAAAGTCTCTGGGCTTCCTGCTCTTGGTCCCCCAGAACCAAATCCCCCAGAAGTTACCCGGTTTAATGACAAGCCCCATTCTTGTTCTTCACTTGCGTGTTTGTCACCCTTCTTGGTCACTGCTGACCTCCTCTGGCCCTGACCCCTGCCTGAGACCTTGCTTCTTGCTGCTCAGATCCTCGCCTGAATCTATAAACTCCTCATCTGCTTGTCTCCTCCCAGTCATCCAGACACTTGTCTTCAGTTCTGATGACCCCAACAAGCGGCAGGCACATTACACTGGATGCTTCTCAAGGTTGTCACCCTCTACTAAAGAAAGAACCAACATTCATTGGGGGCCTGCTTTTCTTGCCAGCCTCCTTAAATCCATCACTTAATTTAATTTTCAAAACAAAGGCAGGAGGTTGACATAGCATCATTATAACTTATATGGGACTAGAGACTTAGAGATGATAAATAATGTGCCTGAGGTCGCAGACCGAGCTGGTGGGTGGCAGAGCTGGGATTCAAGATCTGACACTGCCCATTGACTATACTGCATCCTTAATTCATGCATGCATGGTGGGCTTTGGTGGGGGGCGTATTCACAGTACAGGGAAGCTACCTCTTTATGCTCTTCTCTCCCCACCATCTCTAGTCTCAGCGCTGTTCATCAGTACAATTCATACCCATGTGACTCATGTGCGGAGGGGGAAAAGTAACAGCCCTCTCTGGGTACAAGAAACCTAATACAGTGATTTGTGGTGTGGGGCCTGATAATTAAGTAAATAGGATCTTTTAGAATGAGACAATCTCACTAGTTTTTATTGCCACATTAAAATGTGAATCTTAAGCAAAACAAGAATATAAATCTTATTGGAGGATGCTGAAGTTTAAAACAATATATACTCAATTCAGTTCTCAATAGAGAGCAGTCTTTATTGAAGGCCATAAACATTTCTGCATGCCAGAGGAGAAATGTGACCATAAAACTAGTTTCTATTTAGTGATTTGGTAAATGAATAGAATGTTTGTCTAGGTCCCAGCAGGATTCTTGGGGGGCAGTCATTAAGGCCCCCATATACAAGAACAACATTCTGTAGATCAATGTCACCCAACGTTGCTCCCTAGGGGGGGATCCTGGTATTCGAAGGAGGATATCTTCCTTTTGGGGGACTATTTTGTGCCTTGCAGGACAGTCATGTCTTTGGGAATAGACCTGTTCCCATTCCCAAAACTACTTCAATGCATTTCCTAAAGAACCCATAGGGGTGGCATTCCTCTTGCTCTTATGTGAGCAAACCAGAACAGAAGCGAGCAAAGCAAGGCTGAGTATTCACTTCTCCAAGCCCCACTGTTTCCTCTGTACACAGAAGTGAGTGTCATCTGCTTCTGACTTAATCCAAGACATGTGATTGTTCAGAACAAGAGAATAAGAGAAAGCAGTTGAAGGAGTTTAAGGTTTCCAAAAGGTACTTTTTTTATCAAAGGTGAAATCTCGACCCTTACACAAATATGAAATGATCATCACTATTAATGAGGGAACTAATGTTACAACTAGTTCAAAGGAGGATTCAAAACCACACATATGCACAGACCATCAAAAATGTTGAAAATACAGATACCAAATAAGAAGGCGGCAAAAATCTCTTCTTGTTGGACAGTTTGCATTTCTATGGGCAAGAATCACTTGCGTGGTTCCCAAGATGCCACACCCTGATAGAACTGCAATACCGTTTATAGAGAGGGAAAGATGAACCACAAGGGTGCTACACTGAGGACACCCAGCAATCAATTTTGCTTGTTTCCAAAGTATTTCACAGTTGGTGTGACTGTGGTCACATCTCTTCTGCCACTCTCTCCAATCTGTCTTCCATCTCTACACCCTGGCTACACCATCCTCTTGGACTCCATCAAACGGGACAAACTCATCCCTATTTTGGAGACTTTGCACTTCTGTTTTTTCCTCTTGAAAATCTCTTCCTACAGATTTTTGTATGGTTGCTTCCTTCACATCTTTCTGTTGCAGCTCAAATTTCATGTCTTCAACAGAAAGTCCCACCTCTGGCTCACTTCAGAGTACCTCGCATCACCCGTTCTTATTCTGTTTTTGTGCCTGTGACCTGGCTCTTCCTCAACAATATAACTCTGAGGGCAAGGACTCTCAAATCTGTGCACTGCTGCCCTAAACCTAGTCCCTGGGTTATGGGGGTGCTCTAGAAATAGCGGCAGGTACCCTGGTTGTTCAGGCAGCCAAGCCCTTCTCTCTTGTGGCTGAGTGGAATCTGTGTGACTATTAGATCTGACCTCTTAACTGGGACAAGAAGTGCCCTTGATGGGTCTAGTATGAACTATAACTGCTGCAGTTCCCAAAAGATGGGCATTTTGGGAAAGGACAGCTTATGCAGGTACCTCCACGGCCAATTCCTAGTGTTTCAAAACTCTGTTAATTCCCTAGTCATGAAGCCCATGCCAGGGAAAGTGGGTTAAGGGAGTAACCCTGAAGTGACCAAACTAATCCCGAGTTGATGAGGCTGTGTTTTGTGCTACTACGTAGAATCAAGGCACAGGAAATTTAAAAATGGTGTTTTAGATACCTGAGATGTGTGGTCTGAAATTATTTTCTTTGCTATATAAACAAGTCTCTAGGCTAATCATAAATTTTTTTTTTATTGTTACTAAAATTTTTTTTCCCAGTGTTCCAAGATTCATTCCCCATTCCCCACATCCAGTGCTCCACGCTTTAGGTGTCCTCAGTACCCACCACCAGGCTCTCCCATCTCTCCACCCCGCTCCCTCCAAGTCCCTCAGTTTGTTTCTGTGTCCAAAGTCTCTGTTGTTTCGTTTCCCTCCCTAGATTACCCTAGTTCCCATTTACTTTCCTTCTCCCACTGTCCTCCAGTTTACCCCTCATGCACTGCAAGTAAGTGAAACCATGCGATACTTGACGTTCTCTTCTTGGCTTATTTCACTCAGCATAATCTCTTCCAGTCCAGTCCATGTTGCTACGAAAGTTGGATATTCGTCCTTTCTGATGGAGGCATAGTATTCCATTGTATATATGTACCACATCTTCTTTATCCATTCATCTGTTGATGGGCACCTTGGCTCTTTCCACAGTTTGGCGATTGTGGCCATTGCTGCGATGAACATTGGGGTGCATATGGCCCTTCTTTTCCCTACATCCATATCGTTGGGGTAAATGCCCAGTAGTGTAATTGCAGGGTCATAGGGTAGCTCTATCTTTAATTTTTTAAGGAATCTCCACACTCTTTTCCAAAGCGGCTGCACCAGTTTACATTCCCACCAACAGTGTAAGAGGGTTCCCCTTTCTCCGCAGCCTCTGCAACACTTGTTGTTTCCTGACTTGTTAATTTTGGCCATTCT